>PVJH01004235.1:0-128777 GCA_004026705.1 Nesogale talazaci
GGTGAGTGGGTAGGTGGGTGAGTGGGTGGGTGGGTGAGTGGGTGGGTGGGTGAGTGAGTGGGTGAGTGAGTGAGTGGGTGAGTGAGTGGGTGAGTGGGTAGGTGGGTGAGTGGATGGGTGGGTGAGTGAGTGGGTGAGTGAGTGAGTGGATGAGTGAGATCAATAGGATGAGATCTGTCCTTAGGTTACTGAGTTGGAATTGACTTGATGGTGGTCGGTTTGGTTTGACTTGGATTTATGAATTAAATGCATATAACAGGGAAACAAAAAGTTACGGTGACTTAAACAAAACTGGAATTTATGTCGACTTCTTATGCTCTGGCTATTCTGAGTCATCTCTGTCCTCCCTCATGCTCTACAATGGTTTCTTAAAGACAAACCATCATATCCATGTTCCTTAAACATTTCCCAGAACCCATATAGAACTCAATGACCACTCCAAACTCCAGGAGAGTCTGGTGAAATGGGCCTTTCAATTGAGTGGCAATGTCTAACTCAGCCAGAGATGAGGGCTTTCATCGCTAAGAAACACAGGGGCTTGTGGTTGGGCAACTAGGGTTCTTACATTGGCGAGGGAGAAAGGAATCCAGCGACCCTGGAACAAGTCCTTTCTAAGCTCGTTGTAGCTAAAAAAAACTATTGGGCCCTTCAAAAATCTTCTTTTGTTTGTGTGTTCCAGCTTCCTCTGTCTAGTCCTTCAGAGAAACCAAGTCTTAAAAATATACACACAGGACAAATCATTCCCATCACCCCTGGCTTTTTATCCATTGTGCCAGCTAGGGTAGGATGTGTGCTGATTGTGGCTATAAATCAAGTTTTTAATGACAAAAACAAGAATCTGAACATACCATTTCCTTTTTCACGGTGCAGATTTTTTCAGTTCCCCTTTCTCTCTCTGCCAAATGGAAAACCAAACCAAACAAAGCAAAGCATAGCTCTTAGATTCAATAAGATGTGTTGTGACTTGAACAACGGGGTCGTGGAAGGAAAAAGGAATGATGCCGATTTTGAAGAGGTGACAAAGTCCTTTCTCTGTCCCTGATTGTTTATCATCCTGTGACAACCACCCTCCTCTCTGTAGCCTCCCAACATCCAAAAGGCAATTGATGAAGCATGGGGAAGGGTCACTCAGTTACACTGCGTGTAGCTTCTACTGGGTGTGGAATCAACACATGGCTAGTTGACTAGCTGCCTGGGCAGTACATAGGGGAGGTGAATAGTGAGAGAATGAAGGCGCAAAGTGTCGACAGAGACCTTCAGCCAAGACGCTGCAGTGTGTTCCTGCTTTGATGTACCCATGTACAAAACAGAGCACGATGAGCCCTAGAAAATCGCCAGGAATCGACCATTGCATAGCAGTTTCATAGGGTTCAATCTGCTATGGTAGCAAGAAAAAGTATAATGACATGCAAGATGAAAATGAAGATCAACATAGCTTAAGACAAGCTTGGAAAAGAATCACTAAGTGGCTGAAATCGCTGGCCCATATGTACTCTTGGATTCAGACGGTGGCTGAGGTGCAATGAAGTGATCTTATAGGGCATGGGTAGCTAGAGTTTAAAAGGAGCCTTGGTGGCATGGTAGTTATGTGTTGGACTTCTAGCCCCGAGGTCAGCATTTTGAAAGCACAAATCACTTGGTGGGAGAAAGGTGGGACTTTCTAAGGCTGTTCTAAAGTTACAGTCTCAACAACCCACAGAGGCAGTTCTACCCTGTTTTATACGGTTGCTATGATTAGTAATCAACCCAAAGGCAATAAGTTTGATTTGATTTGAGCTATAAATTCTACAAAACGATTGTTGCCGCTGCCACTGTGTCAATCTATACATCAAGGGTCTTCCTCTTTTTCACTGCCCCTCTACTTTACCAAGCACGGCGTCCTTTTCTGAGGGGCAGTCTCTCCTGATAGCATGTCCAAAGAATGAAAGATGGAGTATTTCCATCCTTGTCTCCAAGGAATGTTCTGGCTATACTTTGAATGAAGTACAATGAAGAGCTATAGGTATGCATTGGGGCCCAGCAGCTGAATAGAAGCCTTGAAAACCATGCAGACAGGACATCTGCCCACCCCAGGCGAGGTGGTGGTAGCCCCAGGAAATGATAGCATGAACAGTGTCTGCCCTGATCCACCGTGTCGCCTGCCCAGAGACTTCAGAATAGACAAGGATAGTTTGGGATAGGGTAAGTGATTCCTTTTTGAAAGTCTGTTGTTGTTTTCTGTTTACCTTCTATAAATAGTAATAATGGTTTTCCCTTTGCCAATGCTGTGTGTCTCCTGTGTCTGGCTTACTCACAGATGGACATAGCTAGTGCCAATGGATACCCATGCTTCATGTCAAGCAGTCTATGCCTGCCTAGAAGTTGGAGGTAGAGCCTGTCTGCATGTACCAGGCATTAAAACAGGCTCCACAGAGTGGCATATCACATACTACTCTTCCTGGACAGTGAGGACTAAATGAAGCTCTCTGCTTGAGCGAATACATCAAACCTGACTCTGAAAAGAATCTGAACGAAGCTTCTTTAAGCTGCCATTTGGGGTACTGGCTCTTATTCATTTGGCAATCTACTTCCAGGGCTGAATCATGTCACTCGCTGGTTGGGAGATTTAGTGTACAAATGCCTATATCTCATCAGGGCAGAAAAAAAAAACTGAACTGGGCCTCTATGACCAGAAATAGGAACTGAGTGTTGACGTCAGATAAGGTCCTCCACATCGTTTGCATACTCAGCAAGGGTTTGTGGATGTCAAAGGAAATGGCAAATCCCAACTCCAACCCGCCCCAGGTCAAGTGTGGTGAGGTAGAAGTGAGGACCACACCCTCTGCTGCCTCGTTCTTGGCCCCTTCCCCTTGGCCCCACCTGGACCATGCAGCAGCCAGCAACTCTTCTGTGCTCTTGATTCCACGAAGACTCAACAGGGAGGCGTGGTTTCTGCCTTTCGGCAGACCAGACATTCTAGAAAAGAAGGAGGTAAACTGAGTCACACTCTCAAGTAAGGTGGAGACTCAAAATAGAGCTCACCTTGATCCTGGAACAGAGAACAGTCTCCAAAATGGGTTTAGACTATCGGCCAGAGGCTGGAATTCCGAGCATGTGGCAAAAGGGATTCTGGTTGAAAAGGCCATATTACCTTAATTTGCTGCATCCCAATGAGCAAAATTGCGCACAGAGGAAGAACAAGGAAAAAAGATGTTGAAAAATGACATGCAAACCCAAATTTCAAATGATGCAAAGAAATATGCTAATAAGGTATTCAATGTCTAAATCTTAAGATGAATTTACTTTAGAGCTCTTGAATTGTGTTTAATAGTCTAACAAAGACTTTATTCTAGGAACATAAGATTAAGAAGACATGAAATAAGAGTGGGGAAAGAAATAATTAGACCATCTGGATTTGTGTGTTTTTTTTTTAGTCCTTGAAATAGAAACATAATGGGCGAAAATGAATGAGGAGACAATAAATGAATTGGGATTCCTTTTGGTTCATCCAAAACACCACAAAGGGAAATGGAGAGTTGACATTTTTAAAAAGAACCATTAAAAGATATGAGATAGAGGGAAAGGTTCCAACCTCTTGCTAATAGAAATCCTAACAGAAGAGAAATGAAGGAATGGTAAAGAGTAAGTACTTGAAGAGGTAAAAAGTTTGGCCTCCAGCTAAACATGCATTTACTTCTGCTTCTTTTCCAATTTGCCTCAATCGAGAGTAAAATGATGAGAAAGAGAAGAAAGCCCAGAGAGCTCAAAAATTTGAACTGTTGCTACCGTTTGATGCCATGGCGTTCACCCCGACTCATGGTGATCCCACATAGAACAGAATGAACCAAGGCCGAGATCCTCTGCCATCCTCACAACTGTTAGGTTGTGCAGCCTTTTGCTGCAGTCATGTGTTAGTCCACCGTAACGAGTGAGGTGGTTTCATCATCTGTTGTCAATCAGAGAATTCAGAGTAAAGAGGCGGGGTTTAGCCTGTCAATCAGGTCGCAGTTTGATGACCTCATTTGGAGGCACAAAGGAGATAAATAGCTTGCTGGAGGCAAGATACTCCCTGTGAGACATTCCTGTGAGCAAGACACATGGAGCAATGCTAGAGTCCTGGAACTGAAGACCCCTGCCAGCACTGAGATGCCTGTACCACCACTGAATCCCAAGACTTTTCATCCACTGGCCTATGATGTTCCTGCATTTGGCATCATTGCATGTGTTACATGAATCTGAAGAGGAATTTATATATTGGTACAAGACATAGGACCTGACTGGTATGTTTTCTCAATATTGAATTGCTCTTGTATATTAAGCTCTTTCTTATATACATATGTGTGTTTATGAATTTGTTTCTCTAGTCATCCCAGACTAACATATGGAGGGTCATCTTCTTTTATGGTAAGAAAGGAGAGTTTGATGTCTCACTCCTTCAAATGAAGACTTCTGGCCAATTCTACTTTTAAAGACCTCCTGTGCTCAAGTTTCTGAACCCTTCTTGAGCTTTGAGGTATCAATCAGTTTAGTGATCATTGACTTCTTTCTTACAGTCTTAAATCTTCATCCCCATTTTCCAGCTGAGTTATAATTTATACCTGTTTCTCACCAGAAACAAGCCAGGTGATCATTCTTCCTCAAGTCTACCTGAATTCAAATCCCAAGTCACTGGCTAGCTGAATGATCTTGGGCAAATGCTGATTTTCCTAAGCTTCATTTTGCATCTGTAAAATCCATATAATAATGGATCTTAATGTACAGGATCAAATGAGCTAATATATGAAGAGTGCATAAAGTTGTCCCTGAAGTATAGTGAATTCCTCTTGGAGTTTTTGAGCCAACCATTAAATAAGTAGATAGTGAGGTCTTTCACTACAGAAGAACCGACTAACAGTGTTAATACCACTGAGATATTGGGTACTGGTCGGGGGGGGGCGGGGGGAGGTAGAGAAAGAAATTGAATTCTTTCTTTTACTATCCCCAACTTTCTATTAGTCACTAGAATCACTTACTTTCTCATCACCTACTTTGAGTCCTAATTAATTCATTGGCAGTGAATTTGCTTTGGGACAGTAATGTTTTTAGTGTCTCTTTGATGTCCCAGAGGTTTATGTACCCCTGCCTTTCTTTCCTCTAGTGGCAAAAGGATATTGCAAAAGTAGACTTTTTGACAAAATGATCAACCCTCAGTAGGAGCTCATCCTAGAAGTCAGAGATCTTCAACTTGACCCTTTTGACACTGCTTTTAGAGACGAGCCTTTGGACAGTGTTAATGACGTCTCTGTTTGGTTCATGCTTCCCTGTTCAAGGTCCACTGGGAAGATTCTGGCTTTGAGGGTGGCTGCAGGAGCTGAACAGAGTTCAGTCTACTTCCAGAGGACAGCAGGAATACTCTAATTTCTTATTGTCTTGTGATGTTTAGATACCTCTGGTCTGGCCTGTGGCTTGAAGCAAGAGAAGCTATTTTTCCACCCAGAACCAAGAAGGTACATATCAAGAGAGATTCAGATCCAAGAATCACTAGGAATGAACTTCTCCACCAGGTAGGGTCAAAAGATCTCCTTTCTTCTTGTTATGGGTATAATACTTACAGTTCTTGCTACTCCTAGTTATGGAGAGTTGACTTTTGCTTAGTCACAAAAATGTCAAGCTATTTGCTCGAGGTTGGGGCTTTGGCTGGAGAGAAAGGAAAGGGGCCATGGCAACAGCTCACAGATACAGTGCCCAGACAGTCCCCAAACCTAGGAGAGCATCCAGACAAAAGTCAGGCATAGACGGTGCTTGCTTGGTGAGTCATTTTGTGTTTCTAGTGTGACCTCCCAGCACTGTAAAAAGTCCAGAAGTGAAATTCCCCTCAAAGATGAGGCTTCATCAGTCTGATTCATCATCAGAACTGAAACATGGCTTTTCTTGCTCGCCTACTGGTATCAAACACTCATGCGCATCAAAGGCTCCTTGTATCACATTTTTAAAACTCTTAAGTGATTTTGATCAAATCCCTGGTTTGCTGGTTCTAAAAATACTTGTTGTCTTTCAGATGGCAAATATCTAGAAAATACTGCTTTGCTTCGTGAGATGTGTATCTATCTATGTACTCTCACAGACCTTGCAACGAGGGGTTCATTGGGTCTCTTACTGCCCCAATAACACATCTGTTTCAAATTAAATTGGGTCTCCAAAAAAGATATGCTGAAGCCCTAATCCCAGGTACCTATGAACATGACCATGGAAACAAGTCTTTGAAGATGTAGTCAGTTAACCTGAGGTCCTACTGGAGTATGTTGCATGTTTTTCTAATCTGAGCAACTCTTGATAAAAGAGATGAGACATGAGAGACATAGGAAAGACACCATCTTGACTCTGCGATTGCCAGTAAAGAAATTCCTGGAGCTGCCAAAAGCTAGGAGAGTGACATGAAGAAATGACAAGAGTCTCCATTGAAGTCTCAGAAAAAATCAACACACGTGACACCAGCACCCAGGATAACCAACATCCTGGATTACCAACATCCAGAACTGTGAGAACATTTCTGTTTTGAGAAGACATCTAGTTTGGGGTCTTTTGTTATGGAATTACTTGCCATGGCTCATCTACCCATAGTCTTTATAACTTCTACCCAGACACAATGCAAATAAGGTATGGAGGACCTAACTCAGGGATTGGTCAGTTTTCCATGACACTGGGTATAAAAATGAGTCGTCTCAGAGACAGGGAGAAAGAATGTCATGGCCAAGAGGAGAAACCATGAAGAAACCATGCTTCTATGGAAGCAGCAGAGACCATGAGACAGAACAGCTAGTCCCTTGACCTCCAGAAGTAAACCTGAGTGCCTTTGGGCAAGAGTCTGGCTTGCAAAGTGGGTGAGTTTTGGCCATTGATCTATGCTAAAGGAGCTTTGTACACTTGTCCAAGCTGCTCAGAGGCGACAGGACTGTATAGCTGAGAGCCAAGGACCAGAGAGCGGTGTCCATCAGCATGGGAGAAAAGAGGCACTGTGAGAAGGAAGAAGTGCATCCACACTGTTTTCTGAACTGGATTCAGGGTGGCTGGTGCACTTCCCTAAGAAATCCTCCCTCGTGAACGTTGTCTGTGAGTTCTGGGTGGCCACTGCCACAGATTTTGCACCCAGCAGAGAAGTAGAATGTCACGGCAGGGATGGTTGGTGTCAAAACCAGGCAGAGGCGGTGAGAGGGTGGAGGCACATCTGGCCTCTGCCTCCGAGGACTCTTCCTTGGGAAGATCAGCAGTTGAAGGAAGAAGAACCCAGAAAATAAATAAATAAATAAATAAAAACCTTGAAATTGAGAGAGGATTTTCTAAGCCTCACATGCTTTATGCAACTTTATGAAGGCATCTTGTAATTAAAACCTATGATTTAGAGAAGTGATTGAGCATTTTCCCAGAAAGAATGAGGAGAAAAAAGAATGAGAAAGGATAATGGGGAAGATTTTAAAAAGAGACTTCGTACGGCCCTAGGAGATTATTTGAGGAAATAGCATCAGACAATGCGAGCTGACAAAATTATTTCCCAATGTTAGATGGCCTGGTATTACCAAGGGAACTTTCCATCTGATTAAAAGTAATTATTGCTGGCATTAAATCCAGTTGGAATCACCCAGCGTGATTTATCTTCTATTTTATGCTGCTACCATATGCCCGACATTGTGGAGCAGAACCGTTCTCTTTCATTCTGATGAATAGTACTTTGTAAATATTTAGAGACAGAAGCCCGGGATCGCTGAGCAATTCTGACAGGGAACATGTGTAAATGAGCACGTTGTGCAAACTCCTGACGGAGGCTCTGCTTGAGGTGTAGGGCCCCCAAGCACCTGGGAAGCTGGGTGTGCCATTCCCAAAAGTCTTGTTCAGAATAAACAGCAATCAGAGCCATGAGCTGTGCTTTCCCCAAACTCACAGGCACTTTGAAGGGAGACCTTTTGCTGTCTGCTTAGTGCTATTATCTGTCACTGGGGAGTGGGAGTGGTGAAACGTTGAGCTAGGAAGCAGAACCTGGCAGCTGGAGTCCTCCCAGAGGGGGCTGGAAGAAAGGCTTGGCTAGTCTCCGTGTGAGAAGTCACAGCCCTTGAGAACTCTCTGGAGCGGTTCTGCTCTACCCACATGGAGTCGCCCTAACTTTGAGTGAACTAGGTAGCCATTGACTTATTTATTACTTGATACTACGACTCTGTAGGAGGGTAAGTGATAGATAGATAGATAGATGATAGATAGATAGATAGATAGAAAGATAGATAGAGATAGTCATAATGCTACCAGAGTTATAGTTCACCCATGTATGGGCTTATCCCCAACAAAACCTAGTCACACATGTGTCTGTGCTCTGTGGATGACAACAGACAAGTGTTCTCAGTTGTCTTGTTAAGGTGCCTTCAAAATATGAAATACGTTTTGTGTCACAGGGTGTGGAGTGGGGATGGGGAGCCACGGGAGCAGAAACAATTGAGGGATCTAGGCTAGTGTCAAATATTTAAGAGCAGTCATGTGGACATTCTCCAAAATCATTGAGGATTTGAAAAAAGCTAATAAGAATGAAGCCCCACAAAAGCCAACAGTCTTTAGATGGGTACCCATTTTAAGCAAGGTTGGAGAGACCTCAAAGATGAGCTAAGAGAAGGAAGAACCTCGACGTCAATAAATGAGGAAACAATAGACCGGAAACTGGTGGAAGAAGAACCTAGAACTGCCATTGACACCATAGCTACTGGAGAGATCTCACGCAGTGTTGGCATTTTCAATTTTAAACAAACATCTTAGCCTCTGCAAGCGTTCACGTGAATGGATGGCACACGTGTTTTGTGAAAAGCAGCTCAAAAAGTATTGCACCAAAATCATAGAAATACATACTAAACAAAAATATAAAACTGTGAAGCTGTTTTATATTTATTTGTATACGCAGGGGCAGTGAATTTTTTAATGTGGCTACGTCTTTAACTCCCATCATGTGACGTTTTTCCTCCATGGATCTGATAAGAAGGTGAGGGGAAATGTGGATAAGATTTCTATAGGGTAACTGGGAGCAGGACGCCCTGGAATGCCATCTATGCATATAAAAGGAGCCCTCTGATAGGGGAGTGGGGAGTGGCAGGGGAGGGATGTGTGTTACATAGTTACATAATCTGTTGTCAATTTGAGACTATTAAGAGTGAAGGGGTGGCATTTAACCTGTCGATCACATCACAGCTTGGTGACCCCATGTGGAGGTGCTAAGGCGATAAATAGCTCACTGGAGGCAGGACGCATAATCATTCACTGTAAGACATTGCTGATGACAAGCCACATGGAGCTATGCTGACGGCAGCCAGAGCCTTGGGGCTGGAGGAGCCACTGGAGACCCACGCCAGCACTGAGATGCTTCTACTGCCACTGGATCCACAAGACTTTCCACCTACTGGCCTGTGATCTTCCTGCACCGGGTATTATTGCATGTGTGAATCTGAAGAGGGATTTACAGACTGGTACTAGACAAATGGGCTAATATCAGATTTAAGAACTTGATCTGGACTGGGCTGGCATGTTTTCTCAATATTCAGCTGGTCTTGTTTTTAAAGCTCTTTCTCATACACATATAAGTGTTTATAAATTTATTTCTCTAGCCAAGCCAGACTAACACAGGGGGAGATCCCATGAGCAGTTTGATCCAGGAGTGGAGTGAATCCTCTAAACCTGAGATCTCGGTGCGGTGAACTCCCTGGACCCAGAAGACAGCTATAACATTAGAGAAGCAGTGGCAGAGCCTAGAGTGATGGACTTCCCAAGCCATGGAGCAAGTGAAGCTGAATGCTTTTCTTGCAGGAAGCTAGCTTGTGGAGCGAAAGACCTCTGAGCACTTAATTGGGAAGTTGGGCTTGCTAACCCATGAAAGTAGAGCTGAGGATTCCTGGAGTGGGGTGCCTCTGGGCACTTAATTCAGGAAACTGAGTTTGCTGACTCACTGAGTTTGAGTTGAATGCCTTCAAGTTGAGGCTTACAGCAGAGAGGTGTACCCCTTTGGGGTATGTATTAGCAGACCTGGAAGAACTTTATAACATATCCTGATAAACAACTCATCACTGAGCTTCTCTCATTGGCATGACAACTTGCTAACTTCTTTAAGAAACACTTTAATCATGAATGTTGTCTGTGAGTTTTGTTTACCATTGCCATGGATCTTAGAACCCAGAGATGAAGCAGACATACATACTCTTTCTCAATCATGTGATGGATCCCTCCACAGTGACATTTCAATTGCACTTCTCCCCCAGTTTCCTCCTTGGTGCTGTCATGCGCAAAGAAGGGTGGGTCTGTCGATTTGAAGAAGATGTTCTTGCCTTCTGAATTATTGGATGATTTGATTTCGATTTTTGATATGCCCAACACATCAGCTGAAGTATGCATGCTGGAAACCAACCAGGAGCCAGCATTCTTGGAAGCTTATGTGCTAGCTGCATATGTGCAGTGATCAAATAAGAGAAGTCTTTTCTAGCCTCTCTACTCTAATTTAAAGACTCGACGCTATCTGATACTTTGATGTGCCAACAGTCAGAGAAGTCCCACACTATGATGTCTGCCTGGGAATCATGGACACAAGCAGCAACATTGAGTCCCACAGAGGCACCTAGAAGTCCATCACTCAACAACTCTGGGCACAAGAAAGGCCATTTCAGATCCAGCACTGGTGGCTCTGCTGTGGCAGGCACTGAGGCTTGAACGAGAGGGTCACAGCATGCCCACCACTTCACTAGAATGTGGCCCACAAAATGAGCAAGAGAGGGCTGCAGCAGTGGCAACAGACAACATGGCAACAGCTCTTCCTATAGCTGAGCAGGTCCCCAGCTCAGATGGGCTTTTTACTTGTTTTTGTTTTTGTTTTTTTTGTAGAAGGTGGAGTGGGGTGGAGGGGGGTGTGGGTGGAGCCCAAGGGCTAATCTTAATAGATTTTCAAGGACACGGGATGAAATCTGAAGAAGTTTTAAGAAAACTTGGAGAGAACTTGTGAAAAAAAAAAGACCAAGAAAATGTCTCCACCCTCCTCCCATTTTGACATGCATGTGCTCCTTCTTTAAGTTAGTAAGGGCTGTCCAAGGAAATTGTTGTTGGGAAACCTTATCCCAATTGCTCCACAGCCCTCAACTTGCCCCTTCAGACTTTGTTCCCCAAACTCAAAGAACGTTTCCAAGGAACCCAAATGGAGGCCCTGGAGGATGTGCAGACTGTCGTTTTAATGTAGTGAGCATCAAAGAGCACACAACTCTTCAGGGGGAAGGTTCGAGGGATGGGAACACAGCCTCCAGAAGTCGATGGAGGTTATGACCAGGCACAGTAACTTTACATATTTCTATTTTTGTTTGATAAAGGTCCCTCTGATTGTGTAGCAGTACATTTTGAGCTTAATTTGAGTTAATACTTCTTAGGTATTAACTGCCATGTTTAGAAATTTTGCTTAGTACTTTCTAGGGAATTTCTATTTGGGGATTTTATTCCCTAAAAGAGAGAGCATGGCGGCTCTGCTTTCTGGGAGGGAATGATGTGGGGGGACATCTTGTTCCTCTCCCACCTAGGCGAGGGACCAGGCTCATCAGATCATCGCACTGAGGTATGTATAGAGTGAGCCAGCCTCCTGTTGCTCTCTGGGAGGGCCAGTCCTCAGTCTAAGGCTGCTTTTTCTCCATTCCTGATTCTTTATGGCAAACAGCTCAAGGGACTCTCAACACTCCCTCTACTCGGGCAGCCTTCCTTTCTCTGATACTCAGCATGGTGCTCTCCTGGGACAAGACAGGTACCTGCTCCATTTAGGAGCAGCAGTACAAACTCCCAGGTCAGTCATGCTCAGCTTGTTCTCTGCCCAACATCAGTCATACTTTTGTAAAATTTATGAAAACTCTGGTATCCTGAATGTACCTTATAGAGTTTAATAGATGTAAACACTAGGTTGTGATGGGGGTCTCTGGTTTTTTAGGCACTAATTTGCCATTATATGCATATCCTGCTTGCTTTTGTAAAAGTGCACTCTCACTGCTAAGAGGTGATCCTCCCTCAGGGTTATCAGTCATCTAGAACACTCAGACTGCACAGTCTGTCCCACCCTACTTAGGGCCCACTCCCTTCTGATAAGAATAATGGATTGCTTCCCTGAAGGAGCACCTGCCCAGAGACAAGATGGAGTCCACTCAAGGATGACCAAGGTGAGCCTGCCATTTTGAATCTGGAATCCGCCCATCTTGTCACATGTGCACTTCTAGTCCCTCCCCTTCCCATTGCATGTACACTCCTAGCTCCTCCCCTTCCTGTGACATGCGTGCCTGTTGTATGACCCCTTCCTGTGACATGTGTGGTTATCTGTAATCAAGGAGGCTTGCATGTCCCTAAGTATATATAGGTCTTGGTCAGAAATAAAGAGGCTCTCTCCTCTTTCCCCTTCCTCTTTCTGTGAAGACTTGGTTGCTGAGATCATGGCCATCCGGGAGGTGAGCAGGCTACCATAAAATATGTCTGACTCCTTTATTTTATCTCCTCTCCCACCTCTCCTAGCTTCTATGACTTTACTATAATCTCTCTATATTATCACTGTACAGTTGCACCTAGCGACACCACCCCCCCAACCCATGATTGTCAGCGGCTGCTTCCACTGGCATACAAGATTAGCCATTCTCTTGTCATTGTTGGTGATATTCCAGGAGCCTGTGGGAAATACTGTTTTGACTGCTTCTAAATAATTTCCAGTGGATTTTAAAAAATTTATTAAATCCTTTTACTGTCAGTTTGTATAAAACTCATCACAATCCATCCTTCCATCCATTGTGTCAAGCACATTTGTACATTTGTTGCTATCATCGTTTTCATAACGTTTTCTTTCTATCTGAGTCCTTGCTATCAGCTCCTCGTTTTTTCCCTCCCTCCTTCACCTTCCCGCCCTCATGAACCCTTGATAATTTATAAATTATTATTTTTACATGTCTTGCACTGACTGATGTCTCCCTTTACCCACTTTTCTGTTATCCTTTATTCTACCTTAAAATTTGGCTAGACAAGAGCATGTGCACGGGTAGAGATAAGAGCTGGAAACACAGTGAATCCAGGACTGATACAACCCTCAGGACCAACATTGAGAGTAGCTATACCAGGAGGGGAAAGGGAAGGTGGAGGGGGAAAGGGAGAATTGATCACAATGATCTGCCTATACCCCTCTCCCAGGGGGACGGATTTTTTTTTAAGTCCCATGGAGAGCTAGCCTGTCCCCACTTCTAAAGCCTGTAGCTTTAAATGTAGCCTCTGATGAAAACCAGGATGAACATCTTAAGATACCAATTTATTTTTAACTACTCATTGTTAAAAGTCATTTTTCCATCTTGAAAACAGTGCTGGGGAAAAAAAGAAAGAATGAAAGGGAAAAGATTTACCATGAGTGAGAGTTTTTCCACTCAGCAAAGCAGGGCTTGGTAGTCCTGTGAAGCAGAAAAGGAATTGTGCAGAAAATAATGTCAATTGTCACCAGAAACAAAGAACAAGAAAAAGAAATGAGAGAAACTGGAGGGCAGGGAGCAAATTCATAGCTATTAACATTTCCAGAACAGATGCTTCCAGGAGTCAAAGAATCTGCTTTCCTTGTTCTCCTGAAACCATGGGCCGAAACCCAGTCAGGCAGTCAGACAGAGGCAGGAGGGAGAGAGGTAGGAATAGAGAAAAGGATATTAGCAATGCTTTGAGACACAGAAAAAGAGAGGAGGACATTGTGTGGCTGCATATATTTTCTTCTGATTGAACATGCAGATAAAAGGAAATACCTTGAGTTTTCTAAATATTCACCAATCACTATAACTAAACAGTGGGTTTAATGATATTTTACTATAGCATTTACATAGAAGATGAGCCTTTGACTCCTTTTCATTTATCAAATAAAAAGAATTATTGATGTAGAAATTAGAGGGTTTAGGTTAGGCACCCCTTTGAAAGAGGGTCAGATTCTCTTGGGGAATGCTTTGGGACAGAGCAGTTACAGCATTTTCATTTACTGATAGGAAGAGCAGGAGATGAGGTGACACTGCTGAGTATGTGTTGGGCTGCTCACGACAAGGCTGGGCAGGGGGTGGGGTGGGGGTGAAGAATGGTGTTCAAAAACACCAGTCTCTCTGAGGAGAAAGTTGAGACCATTTTCTTCCATGAAGATTTACTGTTTGGAAACGACTCGATAGCAGAGGGTGGATGGGAAGAAAAGATTGCTTATGTGTAAATAGCAAAGGAAATATATACATGGGGACTTGGAGTTCTATTGTAATAAAGAATTTGGGTTCTGCTGTGTTTTAATGAGCTTTGAGAAATACAGTGTTTCTTGAGGATGGGGTTGGGAGCTGGATTCCTGATTCTGGTTAGTTTTCTTTTACCTACCCAATTATACCTTTATTTGGTTCTCATCATCTAGAACTTCATAGTTAATTTTGATACCTTTCCCAGTGTTTATGTCTCATCTATAAGAGGCCCTGCTGGCCATATCCAGTGGACTTGGTGCTGCTAACCTCAAGGTTGATGACTCAAATCCACCATCTACTCCTTGAGAGAATCATCAGCTCTCTGCTACTGTAAAAAAAAAAATGTGCCACCTCAGGAAGCCTACGAACAGTCACTGTGCGCTGGGATCGAAGTAGTGCCCATGTCTTTGGGGGGCTTAAGTCTCATCTGCCCAATTATCTTACACAAGTTACCTAAATATCTATTACCCAGGGTTTTTATGTAGAAATTGGAAATTCTGTGTGGAGACTGTATATGATGACTGTTAGAAGAAAGGATCCACCTAGATGTGTTTTAAGTAGAATGCCCCCCCCAGCCCTCCTCGTCAAGGCTGATATGCCTTACTTAAGCAGGCTCCCAAACCCTTGTAGTTATTTTTTTCACTCCAGGACAAAACCCCCCCAAAACAACCAGCTCATCTGTCCCTTGCCTTTTGAATTCCCTGGATTCTCCAGGGGAAAGAAAGGGCTCAGTCTAGCAATCATGTGGGCAATGAAACTCATAAGGTTTTCTTCCTGATCATCCAACGATGCAGAAAATGCAAAAATGCAAGGATGCTATCTCCAGGTTGGGAAGCTGGGCCCAGTTGACTCCCTTCTGGTGTCATAACACAGTACACCTGTTTTAACTCTGATTAAAACCCAAGAATAAGCAATGCATATTAATTGATCCAGAATACATTTAGGCAAACAATAAATTTGAGCCCCTGGATTGATTTTTCTGAGCAAGCCGGTAGATTAAGTAAACCTTGAATTATTCATCACTGACAGATCACTGATCGTTGACTGCAGTGTCGAAGTCAGCATAGCTGATGTGCTTTCTGGGTCTCCTCAGAGAAAGTTTTGAGAGGCAGTTTCAGACCCTTTGAGTCTTTTAAAACTCAACAGAAGGGCCACCCAGGGTTTTCTTTCCTCTTGCTTGTCAAGTTAATACACCATGTGCTAGCAAAGACAATCTATCTGCAACCATAGGAAGATAGTCAGAAGACCAAAACGAAGCCAAGTGTATTTTCACCAATCACATGAGTCATTTTTCCCAAGAGGTTAATTGTCATTAATGGCTTTAATTAAAGAATCTTGCACAGTATTTATCTGGGAAAATGTGGATCCATGTGGCTTGCACTATTGGATTTTAGCTCTCTGCTGTGATTGTACACTTTCAAAACACCCTATTAAGGCTAAATCTCTTTGGTGCTGTATGTTAGGATAGTACTGCCTGGGGCCATATTTTACAGTGACATTGGCCAGGTTTAGCCTAGCATTTAACTGACTATGGGGCTAGAATTATTGTTGCTCATTTGAGGCGTTCAACTTGGAATTTGTAAGATAAATGAGCCCATTGCATCTATTCTCTAGCAATTAACTGGTAATTGGGGCATTTTATCAGAAGGCTGACTTGAAGGACTTAGCCTAATGAGAAGTTGGCAGAAAGAAAAAAAAAGATTCCACTCCTACTTTATCTCATTCCTGTGCTATGTTCAAATCCAAATCTCTTTCATCAACAGATTAAGTCCACATCTACCCTAGTCAACAAACTTTTTTTTTTTGGGGGGGGGGACATCACTGCCCTCAGGTGGTGGGAGTAGGAGGCCCAGCCTTTGCTCCGTGGAGCTGGAATTGAACCTCCATCCCAGTGGGCCGCAGTCCCGCGCACAACCACTGCTCAACAAACATTTTATAAGTCAATGGGTACTTAAGAAAATGTTTTGAAGAAATTGAAAAGATTTAAAAGCCAATCTACAATAAAATACTCAAATCAATAATATCAATTCTACAGTTGTTTGGTGTCTAACTGCTTGGTCCATGCTAGCTGTTTCATAGGTCAATTAATATGACTAACACAGCCAACTTCAGGTGCCTCAGTTGGTCTATATTTTACTTGTATCAGAATATAGATTAAGGTTTCTTTGGAAAAGCAGATAACCAGACATAATCCACATAGATAAAATGCAAGCAAGGATCATGAGTTATACAAAAATAATCAAGACCAAATATATATACATATATATAAACAAAAGTAGATAGTATGAGCTTGGCTAAATATTTTCAATTGCTTTATATGCCTGTGAAATTTTGACAATGAATAAGGAAGACTGAAGAAGCTTGGATGCCTCTGCACAGTGTTGGCAAAACACTTTGACTCCATCACAGGTTTCCAAAAGAATGAACAAATCTGTCATTAAAGAAACACACCTAGAATATGTCTTAGAAGGAAGACATGCTTCAGACATATTAATGCTTCAGACATATTAATAGGACAGATCAGTTCCAATGACATTGGAAAGGTTAAGAGCAACGGAAAAGTGGAAAGCCCTCACCAAGATGGATTGACAGTAGCCACGACAATGGGCACAATCTCAGCAATGATTGTGAGGATGATGAAAGCACAGTGTTTCATTCTGTTCTATATTAAGGTCACAATAAGAGTTGGAATCAACTCGATGCATTGTTGTTGTTCTTAGATGTTGTCAAGTAGAGTTCAACACACAATGACCATATGCACAGCAAAACAAGACACTGCCTAGTCCTCATAGTTGTGTTATGGGAAAGCCTGTGGTTGTAACCAAACCATCTTGTTGAGAATCTTCCTCTTCTTCAAGGACCCTTCGCTTTACCACCAGCGTTACATTTCAGTATGAATTATGCTGAACATTTGCTGTCTCTCTGGGTTCTGAACTCCATCCAGTATAAACTTTCCATTATAATATTTTCTCGTATTACTTTGTCTTCTAGGGCTGCCCTTTGAAATTTTCTACTCGGTTTTTGTACGTCCTAATTTCTTCCATTTGCTTTAGCTATGTTATGACTGAGAACAAGTTTCAGAATCTCTCCTGATATCCCTGTTTTCTTCTTTCCAGTCTTTTTAATGAGCCTTTGTTTTTTTTCATGAATAATTTTCTTACGGTCATCCCAATGTTCTCTTTAGTGTTCCATGAGTGAAATCTATTCGTGATCTATTCTTGAAATTCAGGTAGGATGTTCTCAAGGTTGTACTTTGGCTCTCACAAAGTTGGTTGAATTTTCTTCATCTTCACTTTGGACTTACATATAAGCAATTGATGATGATCTTTTTCATAGTTGGTCCCTAGTTTCATTTTGGCTGCTGATATTGCGATTCTTGATTGTTTTTTCCCACAAATGTAGTCAGCTTAATTCCTGTGTGTTCTTTTCATTGAGGTCCATGTGCACATGTGCTGTTTAAGTTGTTGTCAAAAGATATTTACAATAAAGAAGTTGTTGATCTTGTAAAATTCTATCATGAACTTTCCAGTTTCATTTATATCACTCAGATCATATTTTCCAAATACTGTTATTTCCTTTTTGTTTCAACTTTTGCATTCCAGTAACCAATAATCATTCATGCATCTTGGTTATATGTTTGATCAATTTCAGACTCAATAAGCTAGTAGAATTCTTTGATTTCTTCATCATTAAATTTAGTGATTGGTACCTAAATTTGAATATTAACTATATTAACTGAATTTCTTTGTATGATTATAGAAATTATGCTGTCACTAACAGCACTGAAATTCAGGATGGATCTGGAAACATTCTTTTTGATGATTAATATGATGCCATTTCTCTTGAATTTTTCATTCCCAGCACAACAAACCATAAGCTTATCTGATTCAAAATAATCAGTACTAGTTTATTTCCCCCAAGTAATGCCTAGAATATCAATATTTATCTCTTCCATTTCATTTATTTTGAATTTCAATTTTCATAGATTTATACTTCATATATTGCACATTCTAATTATTAATGGATGTTGCAGATGTTTCTTCTCAGTTTGAGTCCTACCCCATCAGCAAATGAAGGCTTAAAATCTCATTCTAGAAGCAGTATTATGATCGACTCTACGTTGAGGAGGCAAATCTTCCCCAGCCATATTTTGAAAGCCTTCCCTCCTAAGTTGCTCATCTTCTGGCACAATACCTGAAAATGTTTCTGGGATTTCCATAGGACTAATTGCTTGGAAGTAGACAACATTTTTTTCTTCATAATCTCTTCTTAGTAGTTTTGACACTCTGTTGAAACCTATTCACCTTAGGTCACCTCGCTGGTATTTAAAATACAAATGACACAGCTTCTAGGATGACTGAAATGCACAAGATGCCACAGTCCAACATATTGATTGACAGGCAATATAGCAAATGCATGTAGTAAAAACAATAACAATACATTAGAATCATCTAGAATTCTTTAAATCAAAGTGGCTGGACATGGGACCTTCACATCATTTAAATATCCTAGGTGATTTGAATGTGTTGAGAACATAAACAAATTTTATTTGACTTTAAAGATATAGATACAGATGTGAAGCAAGAAAATAGGAGGCAAGAGGTGGTGGAGGGGCAGCAGATTTCCTACATGGAGGATCCTAAGACCAGAGAATACATAGGTGGGGATAGATCTAGTGGTGATGTGAAGCTTGAGGCCTATGGAAGCCAAGAAACTATTTTCTGGCTAGTAGAATCAGGTCACTCCAATTTCTCCTTTATTCATAATACATGACCATAGCGGCCAATCGAAAGAGCTAAACAAGGATGACTTCTGTTTCCATTCTGCCTTTCAAATCTCAAGTATCATTTGAGGAATTTTCACTTCTGCACACTATGAAGATTCCACGCAAAGTGGATGGAAAAGTGGTTGAGCCTCTCACCATAAAACCAGTGTCGAACTTCAGTCATTTGGCACGTTTATTTGGTGATTTGTTTCCCTTCATTTCCCTTCAGGGACTTCTGACCTCCATAAATATTGCTGTCACCTGGCTTTTATCTTCAGCCCATACTCTTTCCTGCTTAACATACTAAGGGCTGTCCCAAGGAAATCACATCCATTCTTTTGATTCTCATATATTAATGATGATAGCATTCAAATCAATACCTACAGGTAACACGTTTACCTTGAGTTTCAAATCAATAAATGCAATACATCTCTCCCTAGATATTCAATATAATTCAGAATCAACATATTCTCAAATGAAGTCATCTCACTTGCTACACTACCTTTCTTCCTGTGCCTTCAGTTACTGTGAATGTGATCATAATTCACCCAGGAACTAAGGTTACATGCTGGGCTCTTTCATGGGCTCATCACCCATATTCAGTTTCCAAGAACTGTCCATTTTGTCTCTTAAATCATTCTCATCATTCTGCAATCTTCATCAGTGCTACCATCACCCTGCTACCTCTCTGCCATTTCTCTCCTAGATTTCTGTAACAGAAATTGATTTCCCTAGCTCCAGTCATCAACCCCTCAAATCTATCCTCTGTGTTGTTGATAATGATTGTGCTAAACACAAACACGATCACACTAGAGCCCTACTTAAACCTCTTCCATAGTTCTTTACAACCTATTTCAATGGATTTGGACTCGGACTACTACTAAAATCTATATAGAGTCTATTATAATAAATAGCTTGGGAGCTTTTAAAACTATCAATGCCTGGGATTCACTTCAGACCAACCAAATCAGAATCTCTGGGGGTGGAACTTGGGGATTCATATCTTTTAAAAGTTGCCTAATTGATTTTAATATGAAACTAGTACTTCCTAGACAAAATTTTGTTCTGGTAATCTATTGCTATATAATAAAACAGTGCCCCCATGATGTGCTGGCTGCAAACAAAAACTGTTTTATAATTTCTCATAATCTTTTATATAATATATATGGATAGAGTTTGAGTATTTTTTACTATTTAAGGCTGATTGAGGTCATTTGGTGGCATATAGATGGCAAAGGTGATTGTCTGGGGGGGTCCCTTATAGCTTCACCCAAGCCTAAAATGCTGGACTCCATGGGTATTCTGAACTATAGTGCCCACACACAGGCTCTGAAGTATGTTTCAGATTAGTCCGACTTTGTACATGGCAATATATGTCAACATGGCCGTACTAATCAAATAGGATGTCACAAAGTTTCTGAGCAGAGTAGCTAAAACAAATAGAAGAAATTATAATGTGAAAGAGTTACACAGAAAGCGGTGAAGGGCAACTTGAGAAGATAAAGTATTGCAATAAAATGTCCCATGACCAGGCGTTGTAAACCAAAAATGTATTTAAATAAAGAATATATTTAGCATATCAAGCTAAAAGACCTGAAGGAAAAAATTCAAGCCTCTTTTTATAGTATTGAAAGACTCTATGGACAAAATATTGGACCATAGGAAGCACCAAAAGGAAATGGAAGAACTACACAGTCACTGGATTTAAAAAAAATACTAATTGACATTCAACAATTTAAGAGGTAATGTATGATCAAGAGCTAATGGTATTGAACAAAGAAATTCAAGATGCACTGAAAAACTTAGTAAAATAAAAAAAAGCTCAAGGAATAGATAGAATACCAGCTGAAATGTTTCAACAAACTGATGCAGTCCTAGTCAATGCCAAGAAATTGGAAGACAGGTACCTGGCCAACTCACTGGAAAAGATTCAAATCTGTACCCATTCAATAGAAAGATGACCTCACAGAATATGAAATTATTTAATGATATCATTAATATCACAGCAAGCACAATTCTGTTGAGGCTCATTCAACAAAGATTGCAACAGTACATTGACAGTGAGATGCCAAAAATTCAAACTGGAATCAGAAGAGGATGTGAAGCAAAGGATGCCTTTCATTGCTGAAATCAGTTCAATCTTGGTTTAAAACTAGGAATAACGGGAAAATGTTTACTTATGTTATGCTGATTATGTAAAGTCCTTCGACTGTGGGTCATAACCAACTATGAGACCAATATGAACTCCAGAATGTGTCAGTATGCTCATGTAGCAGATGAATCAAGAGGCAGTCATTTGATTAGAACACAGAAATTCTGGACAGCGTAAAATCAAGAAAGGTGTGCACCACAGTTGAATCCTTTCGGTGTATTTATTCAGTCTGGAAACAGAGCAAATGATCAGAGAAGCTGAATTTTATGAAGAATGAAGCATCGGGATGGGAGAAAGACTTATTAACAACCTATGCAGATGCACAACCTTGCTTTTCTGAAAGGAGGAATTGAAACATTTGTTGAAGCATGTTGCATTGTTGAAGCACTTTGCATCTCAATGTAAAGGAAATCCTGATTCTCACAGCTGGATCAATAGGTAACATCACGGTAAATGGAGAAAGGGACTTCGCCTTACTTGGAGCTACATCAATGCTTATGAAACAGTTGTCTAGACATCAAATGACAAGAGTTTCAGGGAGGGGTGGAGAGGATAAGAGGCAGATGATGTGAAGCAAACCTGGAAGGAAAAGTAAGTTTGGAGTCTGATTATGGAAGCAATCAGAAAATTCTGTTTGAAGTGACTTAACTATGGAATGATATGACATATACAATGATAATAACATATGCATGGTATTAACTCCCAAAGTTAAAGCAAATTAAAAGAAGAAGGAGGAAAAGCATAGGTTCAGGAATGGGGTTTGAGCTCGCACCAAATCTTAGCTCCAACTTAATACATTAAAGACTGGATATTTTAAAATCAAGAAGTTAAAAATCAAGCAACCAAATCAATAGGAAGTAGTGGAGATCCAAAACCTATCTGCAAGTTAACACATTAAAGACCAGATAAACGCAGGATCCCTCCGCAATGTGTTAAGAACAATTAATTGTTACATCATGGCCCTACTTCATGCTTGTCCTAGGAAGGGAACACAGAAGATAAAGGTGCTGTAGCAAAAGGTGACAAAGAATGTAGGTGGTGCCTGGCTATCAGGTAAAATAGTGTCAGGTGTCTTAAATGCTTGTTTCCACAAACAAAACCAGTGCTAGTTAGATATGTATAAGGAAGAACTTTATATTGAGGAGTAATTTTATATCAAGAAGGCATCCCAGGCCAGTCCAACTCAAGTCCATGGATCTGATGCAACGTAAGGCCCTTTTCAATTTCATTTCACTGCAATGCAGTGGTACAGAATGCTGAAGCAGGATGCCGGGAGATCAGAAACAGCTGAGTGCAGAATCTTGTGGATCCACATCAGTGGGAACATGGCAGAGCGCCAACAGCCTGGAAGTTAGATACCAGGGTCAGCTCCCACAGGAGGATGCCCCTGGAGACAGGCACAGAGTCCCAGAGAGGAAGAAGGTGAAGGTTCAGCGAGAGGGGTGGAGGTGGGGGGGGGGGGGTTCCTATTGTCTCTCTTATAAAAAGGGCACACTCCCCAGGAGGCGTCGTCAGGTTGGACTCCACCTTTTTCCACTTTTGCACAGGTGCAAGTTGGCATAAAACCTAAATGCCACATAAGGGAAGCATTGGCTTATCTGTGCTTACAAATTAGTAAATATATCAGAGTCTAAGGTCTGAGTCTTCGGTGTGTGGCAGGCTACAGCTGACAGGGAGAGAAGCCAAGCTCTCTTGGACTCTCCACAAAGATTCAGCCTCCCTTGAGTCCCTAACCTGCAAGGCAAAAGTTTCGTCCTCAGGAAGAGTGTGCTTGCTTTGACTCCAGTGGCCAGAAAGGAATTGTCTCACCCTCAGGGGCTTGTCTGGGTGTGCCCTTCATGCATTTGGGGTCACATGGTCATGAGTCATACCCCAGTCTGGTTGGAAATCTTTAACCAATTTTGTAAGCCTTTCTAATCTGCAACAGTGTGGGAATAACGATCATGGCCCTTTTGCCATTTCTGTTGTTCTACCTGTGACTGTGGAGAAACGATCAACTATCAGTCATGAGTTTGTATCCATTTTCTCTCTGTTCTCTCTAGTCTCTTTTGGCAGCGAATCCTGCAGACAGCATGATGGTCTCACGAAGGGTCCCCTTTGTCCAGAGAATTCTTTTCTTTTATTTCTAGACAAACAAGTTTTGCTTCCCACATATTTATTATTTTACTCATAAATAATAAAAGTTTTATTGGTATATAGTTCATGTGCCATACAATTCAATATATTAAATAGAGTTGGGCAATCATCACCACAATCAAGTTTAGAACAGTTTCTTATTTTTTGAACCCATTATTATTACCTCCTCATTTTTTCCCATCCCTCCCCTGCCAGAACCCTAAGGGAGTGTATCAATCTAATTGCTCTTTCTATGGATTACCTCTCCTGTATTTCATATAACAAATATGTCAACAAAATAATACACAGAAAAACTTCAACCTAAAAGAAAGTTTAAGGTAATAGAAATTATAACAGATTTATTGAGATTTGTCTGTAGACCCACATCCTTGGAAATGATACATACAGTCACTGTGTGGTTTGCTTTACTTGCAGAACTTGGGTTGGCTCTGTGAGGAAGAAATACAAGACACAATTCTAGGTAGTAGGAACAATCTAATAGGTGCATGGTTTGATCCATAGGTAAGGGTAAAATCTGCAGAACAAGTTGTATATTTCTTAGGGATTACAAGGGATTTCAACTCATTGTTGAGGATGTCTGAGATTCAGAGGTAGGCAGAATGAATCTACATAGATCCAAAGATGGCCCTAAAAGGAATAACAGAATCTTCAGACACAAAATGTTTGATGGTTGTCTATAATTGGAGGTTAAAGTGGCATGGCTAGAAGAATTAATGACAGGTCTTAGATTCACTCTACTGGACAGTAGTATCTTCACAATAGCAATGGACTTTAGTGTGGGTTTTTTAAAAAAGGGCTATCTTGAAGATGAACTTTGACAAGATTTGGAAGAACTTAATAGTAACTGATGGATAGCAAAGGAAAGACACAAAGAAGTCTTTAATTTCTTAAATAAGCTTATTAAATATGATTCATAAAATAAAAATTTTTACAATGTAGAAAATTAAAAAAAAATTAGAACACATTTAAAATGGGTCAAGGGGGAAAATAAATGACAGTATACTAAAGTTTAACCTAACTGCATGTACAGTCATCTGCTTTTCAATGCACTCCATCTGAGGGCCAGACGATTCACAGGTCAGCGAGGAGCCACTGGATACTTAATCTACTGGGAACTTTGCAAATGGATTTGGGGCTTTCATTGTCATCCACTGTCATTGTGAGGTGTGGTCCAGTTGATTACAACTCAGTGACCCCAACTACAGCTGAGCAAACACCCTTTGCCATCCTTACAATTGTGCTTAGCCTTAAGCCCATTGTTGTGGCCTTATCTTTCTCTAAGAGAGGAGTTGGTGGTTTCAACTGCTGACCTTGTAGTTAACAACCCAATGCTGAGCCCACTAAGCCAGTGGACCTCCTGAAGACTTATGAAAGGGGTCTGTAAATTATATTCTAATTTTGGACCTCCCCCACACCCCGAACATTAGTAAATACAAGTAAACTCATGCTGACTGTGCTTACTGAGAAACCTGTCCCTGATTTACACCCCTGAGATCTCTTATCATTCAAGTGATTTCTTTTCCTAAATGAATAGTGAAGAATCCAGCTCCCAGAGGCCACCAGAACAGTAACAATGATAAGATGGTGCTAAGCCCTGCGTGAACTGGTAAGAAAGTAGAGTCTGTAATTGTAAAAGGGATTTCCACTCCACTCACAGTGGTTCAAAGAGGATAAATAGCATTAAAATGTTCTTTTGCTTGCATGCATGCTCATGGACCACTGCCTTTGTGTGAAGTGCTTACCTTTGGATGGAAAGAGCACTCTCACTTCTGGAACCAGAAAAAGGATTTTATCCAGGATGAGATCCAATAGGTGACGGGAACCCTACAGCAATGATGAGTGTGCCCTTCCCCCTGAGGCCACAGTGAAAGCCAAGCCAGGAATCTGCAACCTAGTTGCTGGCAGGTTCACAAAGGTGCCCCTCTAGGAATGGGACTTGGCACTGGTTCCTGTAGCCACCTGTGGACTTGGGAACCACTACACTATTGTTGGAGAAACTGGAATGGTGCCATTGTATCTTGAGGCCAGAGATCTTGTCACCACGCATGTGAAATAAGAAGAATGCTACTTCTGTATAGAAAAGAGAATGAAGAGCTATCGTTATGATTCATTGAGCGCCAAAGTGCTTTAGTGCTTCGTACAGAGTTCATTAACTTCCAGACAACTAAACTCTTTTTCTGCAGTGACAACTGTAGTTGGCTGGGCTAGGTCAGTGTCAGGAGTTTCATTATGTCACCAAAAAAATCATGACAACTTGTCTAGGCTATGAATCCCAGCATTGTGACACTGGCCCCCAGTTTGTTATCTGATGTAATTATCCTGCATTTTGTGATACATAAATCTCAACTTCTGCTGTCGTGACTGAAGTAGGGATGCTAGTGATACGCCCTGTCATCAAGTTAATGCTGACTCACAATGACTGCGTAGGACAAGTTAGAACTGCCCCTGTGAGTTCCCCAGACCGTAACTCTTTTTGCTCTTCCCCAAGGAGCAGCTCGGGGTTTTAAACTGCTAATCTTACAGCCAGCAGCCCAATTTCTAACTTCTATGCCTCCTGAAGGTTAGGTAATATTACAGAGAATTAGGCTGTACTTGTTACATTAATGAGGCAGGATTAAGGCGAGTGTATTACCCATACTTAGGACATCTCTCTTTCTCAGGTCACAGTCAGCTCTGGTCCATGTAAGGTCAGTTTCCCTGGCATTCGGCCTGCATGGCCTTCTTGTGTTATAAGAGATCAAAGAAAAGCAAGCAAAGAGGGTCAGGGAGAGAGGAGCGTGTCTCAGCACCACCAGCAAAGAAGAGCCAACAGTAGAGCATGTCTTTCAGAACCAGAATTCCCACCCTGAGAAGTGTCGAGGCCCAGGAAAAGGTGGAGGCTGAAACACATGGAAATTTCCAAGGGACATATGGTTCACAGATGTTGAAAGGAGACAAGAATCTTCCTCCAGAGCCAACAGACTGCGAAAGCCAGCTCGAGCCAGCTCCCTGAGCTGGGACAGCTAGCCTCTTAAACTGTTTGAGAGTCCATTTCCATTGGTGAAATCCATCTACTGATGGCATTTCTGATACAGCAACACTAGATAATGAAGGCAGTCAGAGAGATGCTAGTATCAGCTGCTCAGCCATTCCTGAAATTGCCTCTGAACGCTATGTAATGGGGCTAAACTTTTCTTTCTTGATGGTAACTGTCTCTAAAGATTCCCTTGCTTTCCTAACACTGTTGGAACCAACCTAGTTCATCAGACTCCTCAGTATGTGCCTGGTCCCTAACAGTGAACAGGTGACAGCTGTGTTTGTTTTTCCTCAGGAAGTTTTTAGTCCTGTGTAAATTAGTGGATGTAAAGGGAAGCATCCATGGGGGAAGCAGAATCTAAATCTGCTTACCAGAGTTCCCCAGGGAGATCAGTGCTGCTCCACAAAACCTGGACGTCTTGGCTGTTCAATATGAAATTATTTGTATGCTAAATACCTCTTCTTTGGACTAGGCAATGATGTCTTAGGAAGAACTTACATTATGTGAACCATAAAAAGTAATTGAGTTAAATTTTATATATATATATATATATATATATATATATATATAAAAGTTAACCCAATTGCTCTCTCTCTCTCTCTCGAGAGAGAGAGAGAGAGAGAGAGAGAGAGAGAGCAGTTAGTGGGTTCAAACTGCCAACCGTTTGGTAAGCAGTCAAGCACTTTTAGCTTCTTCATCACCTGGCTCCTTTAGTCAATCATCCAAAACCTTTCACAAATAAATAAAATAAATATACTCGCTTCCATCGAGTATTTTCTGACTCCTAGGATGGGATAGAATTGCCTCTGGATGGGAGTAGAGATCCGCATTTGTCTTCTTCTGAGCAACTTGTGAGGCTGAACCCCTGAACTTGCAGTTATCAGTTCAGTCCAATGCACGATGCACACTCAGGCTACAATTAAAACTACAATGAGATGCTGCTACCACATGTTCATTAGAATGGCAAATCTTGAAAACACTGCCCACACTGAGTGTTGGCGTAGATACAGAGTAACTTGTTTCAAGTCCGTTCTGACTTGCTCCATGCTCAGCAGAATGGACCACCAACACTCCTGTATCATCCTCACAATTGGTCCTAAGCTTGAGCCCATTGGTGCAGCCACTGGACCAATCCATCTTGTCAAGGCCTTCTTGTTTACCATGCCTGCATTTTACCAAGCAATGATGGCCTTCTCCAGGAGCTGTTTTCTCATGTCCAAAATACAGGAGAGGAAGTCTTTGCAGCCTTGTTTCTCAGGAGCACTCTGGCTTTACTTCTTCCAAGACAGATCTGGTCCTTCTTTTGGCAGTCCACGGTACTTTCAATCTTCTTTGCCAACCCCGTGGTTCAAATCCACGGATTCTTCTTTGGTTTTCCTTATTCAATGTCCAACTTTCACATGCATATTAGGCAATATTGAAAATACCAGGGCTCGGGTTTGGGCATTCATAGGGAGCAAGTAGAACTCTCATATTCGGCTAATGAAATTCTAAACTTCTACAAACATTTTGAAATTTCATATGGCAATTTCCTTCTATTAAACCATACACTTACCATATGAACCAGCAGGTCTCAAGCCTCAGTATTTACCTGAGAGAAATAGAAACATATATCCACATCAAGACTTTTGCTGATTTTTCTTAATAGCCCCAAACTGGAAAATTCTCAAATATGCACCAACAGTTGGGTGACTAAATAATTAGCAATATATCCAGGCTACTTGGAAAAAACAGCAACTTTTATTTTGGCCACAATGACATAAGTGGATCTCAGAAGGATTACACTGAGTTAAGAGAGACAGGCAGCCAGAGTACATAGGAGGGGACTCCATTTACATAAATCTGTACATAGGCAAAATGAATCTATAATACGATTGAGTGGTTGTCTACAACTGAAGGTGGAATACAGTGGGATGTAGAGACTGATGACAGCAGGACAAGGGAAGTTTTTAGTATGAGAATAATAATCTCTATAAATTCTGCTATTGGTTATAAAATAACCGCACTTGTAAAATCTCACTAAGCTGTATATTTAGAAGGGATGTGTTTTATTACATATAAACTTAAAGTGAACTTAAAAATTACAGACAGACTATATAAAGAAAACCATCTCCTTTCTTACCTCAAATGTCTAGGAAAAGTCATTTCTGCATGGAAAGTCTTGTGTACATGGGTTCTGTTTGGGAGGCATTAAACTTTTCATATCAGATTTGATGTGGTGTGTAATAAAGAAGCATATTTGCATTGGTGAGATCAACCATCAAGTCATTCACTATGCCAACAGTAAAAAGGACATAAACTGACATGACTCCATGTCCCCTTTCCACCATCACGTCCTTGAAGAAGCAGGGTTCTTCAGGAGTGGGGGACGGAACCCAGGAGGGCACAGAAGCAGGGTTCAGCCTAATTTTGTCTAAAAATGAAGAGGCAGAGAGAACCCCACCACCACCACCACCATGTGGATCACATTCAGAAGAACCTTCGCCCAGGTCATTCTCGTGTGGCTGACTGGGTGCAGAGAAGCATTTGAAAACTTGGAATTGGTGTTGAAGGGATGCTATGTACAGAGACTCAGCACCTATTATGCTCAGCTCATCAAGGAGATGCCTCCATGATGGAAATTCAGTCAGCTAATTCATTGCTGCTCCTCTTGTAAATACTCACAAACCAACCTACCTTACTCCCCACCCCACCCTACCACCTTCTCATTGTGTGTTTCTTTTGTGTCATCTGGTCACCCTTTCGACCTTTATTGACTTAAATACCATGGTACTTAAAGCAGCCCCCCACCCCAAACCTGGATATGTTATGCTACAATGAAGAGAAAGACAAAGCCACAATACTAAAACGATCATTGATTACCTCAAAACACCAAACCAAACTCACTCTCATCAAGCCGATTCTGACTCATGGAGGTCAAGGTAGACCAGCCTCTGGGAGAGACGAACTCTTTAGGAGAGGAAAAAGACCCATCCTTCTCCAGCAGGGAGGACTCCTGGTCTCCAACTGCTGGCCATTTGGTTAATGGCCAACATGTGACCTCTAAGTCACCAACTCTTCGCCACACTCCTCTCCCCCCTCAAATCTTGTTGACACAGTAGCTCTCATTGGGCTAGCTTGGAACCACAATTCAATGAGTTCTCATGAAGAAATAGACAAAAGCTGACCCGGGCCCAGCTAATTGATGAAAGCGATGGCTCAATTCATACAAGAATCACAGCTGTCTTCTTGTCCTCTGGTTCCTATGTCTAAGTTTGTGATGCCTCAGAATAAAAAGCAACATGTGACATTACTCCAGGCACACGCAAGCAGCAGGCAAACTCAGTGACATGGGTGGAAAAGGACAATAAGCGATATTTTCATGTTTCTTTTGTTGGTGTTTTATTTTTATTTAAGCCTGAACTTGGCGAAACTAAAAACACATCATCAACTTTGAGTTGGTGCTAGAAATCTTCTGCAATGCTCTCTCTAGGGGGGATCATAACAGGCAGCTGGCAATGCAAGAAATAGCCATGGTGACATGCGAACTCTGCCTGGCCGTTCATATGCAAGCTCCGAGAGCGTCTTCCCATCATGGAGGGAAAGCCTTGGAGAACTCGTCCTGAAACGGATTCCTTAGGGTGAAGGGTAACTGATGAAAACATGGTGACCAATTTACAGACTGCTGTGGTATAACATTTGTGTGTTTGCCTTTGTCCTGGTTTAAACTTCCCCGTGGACGAGTGAGGGGGATTGTGAGTGGTGACTGGTGTCCTGGCACCTTTATGGAGGGATTTCTCAACTTAAGTACTATTTGTCTGCAGAATCTTTTGCAGATGGTAAAATTATTTCAGTCCACTCTGACACACTCCAGATTGGTAAAGAAAAGAAACTGAGCCTATGCTTTGTTAAGATGCCAGGATGTAATTAAACACACTGCTCTGACACTTTGCAGAAGTCATGATCTCTAGCGGAGGCCGACTATTCTAGGTGGAAATTAAAAGGAAGATGTCTCCAATAATCCAGAGATCCCTGGCAGCTGACAGAAGGAAAGAGAGAGAGAGAGAGAGAGAGAGAGAGAGAGAGAGAGAGAGAGAATGAGAATGAACGCTCTAGCTCACTTTAAAAGAGAAATTTTGTTGAAGAAAGAAATCTATTCATCTGCCCACTGGAAGACTCATTTATCAACTTATGGGGTGGCTAGTTGTGTGCCAGACACAGTGTTAACAGGGAAAGATCTGCTTAGAAACCTCAGGTTGGTATCCTATCGCTAGGAAATCAACCAACCTGGAGAATCAAGCATGTCATTTGTCTTAAAAAGCTAGATGACCCATGGAGGGAGAGGTGAGCCCTATACCTCCCAAGACAAATCCTGGGAAGAAATGCCATTGTCCTCATTCTTGCCAGGGACTGGATGTCCACAGCATCCATGGTCGTGAACGCGTGACTTGAGGACTCTTTCAACTTCAGTGAGAGTCCCTACCATGTAGGGCACACAGCTTTGTCCCTGCTGGAAACAATGATGATAACTGGAATCCAAAGAGGGAACTGAAGCTTAGGGAAGATAAGTAATGTGCCCAAGGATATTGTCTTAGGGAGCTCTAGCATACATAAGTATATGCATAGATGCAAATATATATATTTATTTATATATTCATATCATATACATCAGAGGGAGATTCCATAACTTTGTAGAAAAATTCATTACTTTTTAATTCCATTGTTCCACACGTTTGTTGAAGCCCTCATGTGTGTGTGTGTGTGTGTGTGTGTGTGTGTATACTCCAAGATTATTTGAAACTGTCCAGGATCTAAAAGGTTATATCGAGTGGGGCCAGGGACATCATTCAGATCCTGCCTTGCTCTCGGAGCTTGCATGACAGCGATAGCCACGAATTCCTGGGAGGATGCCCCAAGTCGGGGGCAGAGGTTTTCATTGAATGCCACAGAGTCTCCGTGATCTGGAGCCGCCCTGATTAGGGAATACCAAGCACAAAGTTCATGCAAGGGACGGTGGCCTCATGCCTCTGCCAACATCTGATTAGCGTTCCAGCCCACAGAGATGGACGCACTCAGGGTGCCGAAAGATGAACCATTATAGAATTAACTGAAAGAAAAGTCTCTCCCCCACTACCCCCCTTCCCTTAGTACATAGTTCCACCTTCAAGTACCCACATTCTCACAGAGGCCAGCAGATTCTATGTCCATGGGGCTGCAGACACAGGGACTAAACACCCAGTCGTAAGAAACCTAGTGGCTTATTTTTGTGTGCCATTTTTAACAGCTCACTGAAACCCTTCAGGGCTACTCCTGGAGACTTGCCCTGCATTAGCAGAACCTAAGTCTCCTTCAGAGACACTGAGGTATGGACCTGTTCATGTATTTTTGCTGCTAATCAGGAGGGGGTAGGGTCTGGTTCACCCTGGACTGTTGTGAGGTGACAAAAAAAAAGTGTGATAATCTTCTTTCAACAATGTCCACCCCCAAACCCAAACTCACTGCCATGGTGTTGTTTCTGATTCATGGTGATTCTTGAGGACAGAGTAGACTGTCCTGTGGGTTCTGAGGCTGTAAGTCTTGACGGGAGTTGCAAGCCCTGTCTTTGGTTCCCATGGAGTAGCTGGGGGTTACAATGCGCTGACCTTGCCATTAGCAGCCACCACAGAGAACCGCAATGCTGCCTGGAATACTGCACAGAAGCTTCTCGGAAGCTTGGTTTGGTCTGACAAGCAAGGGGTCAGAATCACTCTAGCAACTGGTTCCTGAGTAAGTCTGCCTTGCTCACTTGAGAAATGCCAGCAAGGCTCTGTGCACACCTGATTGGATAGTGTTTCTATAGGAGTCAAACCAGGGTTGCTGGTGTCCTAAACCATAAACCAAAACAGGACTGCTTCCGGCACATCACTCTGAACACATTGTGCCTCTGTGATGGTAGAAACAGCCGTCCTTCCGTGGAGATAGTGTACATCTAAATGAAAACTCAGAAAGACTTGGTTGTTGTCATTTAAGAGTTACTCAGTAGTCCTGAGAATTATTTTCTTAGGCTGTCATTGAGATGATGTCAATTTTCTGATTGGGGACCTCAAGGTTTCTGTAACTACGAGAGACCCTAAGAATAGTGAGATTAACTGGAGCGTCTGAGTTGTTTTCTTTATGTGATTCCTGGCCTGGTCTTGAATGAGTATAGAATAGGGGTGACCCCCAAACCACAAAGATAAGCTAAACCAGTGTTTTACAAATCAATGCCACAAGGACAACTAGTATTTCCCCCACCCAAAGTGGAAAATAATTTAGAATTGAATCAAAGATAAAGAAAAAAATTGTTGGTCTTGGTTTTCCGTGAAAAGGCTTTTTCAATTATGTGGAAGTCTATGTGTGTGTGTTCTTATCTGTTTTTTTTCCAAAGGATCTTGTTTAAAACATCTAAAACGACTCACCAGACAATGGAGAAATGGGGATCTCCTGCTAGAGAGAGAGAGTCTAAATGTCAATTCAGGAGACTAAATGTCAAGCAAAGGAGTCTGACATGATGCAGAATCCATGGTACCTTTTAAAAAGAGCTGATGTGAGAAAGGTGATACTTTTAAGAGTCTGGCAATGGTACAGATGACAGTGAAGGGGGGGGCAGGGGGAAGTGAAGATAGAAACTGGAATACCATTGAAGGTTTTTTTGTACAGAAACCAAGTCTTGATGTTTTCAACATAAAAAGATTTTTTCAAGTGGAAACATTCACAGAATAATTCACAGAAATAAGAAGAATCAGGTTTAGAAAATGAACAGAAATGAAGAGGGCTAATACATTTGAATTATAATGCTAGTTAGGAAAATTGGAAGTACCATGCCCAAAAGAACAAACCAATCTATCTTGAAAGAAGTACAGTCAGAATGCTCCTTAGAAGCACGGATGATGAGATTTTGTCTCATGTCCCTTGGACATGTTATCAGGAGAGACCAGTCTCTGGAAAAGTAACTCGTGGTTAATAAAATAGAACTCCCTGCCACAGAGTCTGACTCTGCTGACTCACAGCAACCCCCTGTGAGTTTCCGACTCTGTAAACTATTGACGGTAATAGAAAACAAAGTCTTTCTGGTGGTGATTTTGAACTTCCAACCATACAGATCCCAACCTAATATATAAGCGCTCCACCCCTAGAATTCCTTCATAAAGCACAGGAGCAGGTGAAAAAGAGGTCGACTCATCTCAGTCCTCACTGAGATAGACTGACAGAAGGGCTGCACCTTTGGGGTTCAGCACATCAACCATTGTGAATATTGTGCAGGACCAGGCACTGCTTTGTTCTGCTGCTCATATGGTTGCTAGGAATTTGAATCACCTAATAACTGGGCAACAGCCAACCAGAATCCAGGTCACGCTCGAGAGCTGGCCCAGTGAGCACACCTCTTGCTCAGCTGCTCAGCCCTGGTCTCCATGGCTGACACTCTGTGCTAAGTCCTCCTCTGTCGCATACTTTGAAACAGGTGCTCCTCTGTTGCCACTCCTGTTGAGACAGCCAACGCATTCTCCATGGCATCTTTGGCTACCTCAGTGCACCACGAGGGCTGTTTCCATGTGCTGGATGTATGTGTCTGATGGGCCAAGTCCAGGCACAATCACCTATGTCCAAGCCACAGGAGAGGTTGGCAGACAGGTCATCTGCCCTTTTTTGGTGTTTACAGTAGAAGGCGGTTTCTGCCTCCCACCAAGATGAATACCATGGGCAATTCTCTAAGCGTGTGGTTGGCTAGTCTTAGACTCGCTAGGCCAGGAGTCAGCACACTGCAGCCCCAGAGCCATGTGCAGCTCACTCGGTAGGATCATGTCGCTCTACAGTAAATCCGAAAAATGTTAAAGGATATTATTCAGATAATGGTGATTTCACTTGCTAGTAAAAATATATCTATGGTTGTTGGATAATTTTTAAATTGTTGTGAGGGACACCTCTGGCTCTTCCATCTCAGAAATTTGCTGACACCTGCACTAGACTATTACAATCATGAAGGAAGATAGTTGAACATGTGAACTTGTACACATAAAAATCAAAGTGACTACGTCTATGGGAAGGGTCCATACCTGCTCAATATGAGCAGATAAAATCTGACTGGAACAGACCATCAAGTGCTCATATGGAAGTTCAGGTTGAAGTTGATGTTTTAAATTCAAGCAAGGTCACAAAAGCCAAAATATGACATTGAGTACTTTCCACCCGAGTTTCAAGAATAGATTTGACTGATTGAACAGAAGACCTGATGAGCTATGGTATGACATCATGAAGATGATGCACAAAGAATGTGAAAGTTAATAAAAAGACTGGAAAGAGAGAAAATATCCATGTGGGTGTCAGTAGAGAGTCTGAAACTTGCTTTGATCATAGAGTACCAAAGACAAATGGAATAAAGGATGACATTGGAGAGCTGAAGAGAACATTTCAAAGGGCAGGTTGAGAACATAAAGCAAAATGTAATTCGTAAAGACCTTGAATTAGAAAGACAAAAAGAAAAAAACATGCTCAGCGTTTCTTAAACTCAAAGAACTAAAGAAAAGTCTCAAGTTGCAATATGGAAAGATTCTATGGGCAAAATAACTGAACTATGCAAGAAATATCAAAATAAGATAGAAAGAATATACTGTCACGGTGCCATAAAGAACTAGTTTACATTCATCCATTTTACGAGGTAGCCTATGGTCAAGAACCAACAATCCTGAAGGAAGAAGTCCAAGGTAAAATACCAATTGAAATGTTTCCACAAGCTGATGAAGCGCTGGAAGCACACATTGATGTCAAGAAATGAGGAAGACCTGGTCCACCGATTGGAAGAGATCTGTATTTGTACCCATGCTAAGAAAAGGGGGATCCAACAGAAGGTTCAAACTATAGAATGATATTATTGATATCACATGCAAGTAAAATTTGCCTGAAGTTTATCCAACAAGGATTGTAACAGTACGTTAAAGGAGTGCAACCAGTGTTTCAGGCTGGATTCAGAAGAGAACATGAAGCAAGAGATATCGTTGCAGATGTCAGATGGATGTTGACCGAAAACAGAGAATACCAAAAATATGCTTCCTTGTGTTTTATTCAGCTTTTGGGACCATCACCACCTATGGATAGCCTCGAGAAGAATGGGACTTCCAGAATATTCCATTGTGTTCAAACAGAACCTGTACATGGCTCAAAAGACAGTTGTGCAAACAGAACAGGGAGATACTGCATGGTTTAAAATCAGGAAAGATGTACAACAGAGTACTCTCTGCGCATACTTACTAAATAGGTACACTGAGCAAATAATCATAGAATCTGGCTTCTATGCAGAAAAATGGTGCACCAGGATCGGAGGAAGTCTTATTAGCAGCCTGTAATATATAGCTTGCACAACTATACAATCTTGCTTGTTGAAAGTGAGAAGGACTCAAAGGACTTGTTAATTAGCTCACAGATGTAGTGTTCCATGTATTAAAACTCACTGTAAAGAAAATCCAAATCCTTGTGCCTGGACCAACATTTTCAATGGAGAAAAGATTGAAGTTCTCAAGGACTTCATCTTATTTGAATCCACAGCCAATGCTAATGAAAGCAGTCAGAGATAAAAGAATGTATTGCAATGCGTCAATCTGCACACCAAACCCCTTTAAAGTAGTGAAAAGCAAGGAGATTGTTTTGTACCTACCTAAACCTTGGTGTTTTCAGTCACCTCATATGCTTGTGAAAGTTGGACGCTGAATAAGGAAAACTGAAGAAGAATTGATGCATTTAAATTATGGTGCCGACAAAGAATATTAAAAGCATCATTGACTGTCACAGGAACAAACAAAACTTGAAACTGCTTGTGCTAGCAATTGTAAGATAACTGCTTGAAATGACTGAAGTATGTATGATATGATATCTGTAGTAGCTCCCAATAAAATGTTGGGGTTTTTTTTGGGGGGGGAGGGGGAGGTGGAGAACAAGCAGATCATTTTGTAAAAGGTGCAGCCAGAATACTCCTTAGAAGCAAGGACAGTGAGACTTCATTTCAAGTACTTTGAACATATTATCAGAACAGAGTAATACTTGGGAAAGGAAATTATGTCTGGTAAAGTAGAAGTGCAGCAAGAAAGAGAAAGATGGCTTAACAGAGCAGCTGCACCGACAGGGTGAAACATTGGTGCCATTGTGAGGATGCCACAGTCCTGGGAGTTCTTCCTTTCTGTTGACTGTAGTCAACATGACTTAGAACTGACTTGCACCTCACAACAACAACAACAACAACAACAGACTATGACAGCATTTCTGTTGATGTGATAAAAGCTCTGAGTAGGATGATGATAAAGAAAAGGAAGCCAAAACTGAGACATCAGTGAAAGAAGAAACAAACAGACTTGTTGACTGAGTACATGCAGTGTTTAATATTAGAAAAGAGGAAAAACAAACTGTAGGTTTCTGTCCTGGAGGAGACGAGCAAACATTGGTACTATGGTTAGATCTAAGACAGAGGGAAGAGGAAACCGAAAGAGGTTTATAAAGTCATATGGATGAGGACAGATGACCTAGTCATTCTCGGTTAGTGGGCATTGTGATAATACCACCCTCAATATGTCCCATTCTCTGGGCTCCATTTGCAGATGCACCGTGTGATTATGTCACTTCTTGAGTGGTTCTGCTGTATTTTGTCACTGGTGACCTGTGGATATTCCTGTGGATTCAGAATTTCCTAAATTAGTGTTCCCTTGGAACCTTGTAGCCTGCCTCCTGCATCCTTTCAACATCTATTTTCATGAACATTCTGAGAAGTCAAATGAGAGTGAGCCCTAAAGAATGTGAGTTATCTTTTAAACAGGAACACCTAGAACCCACGAGGATCACAATTTCCCAGCACATTAAAAGCAAACAAAAGCATACTCGTGTTGATATGAGCATGGAAGCACAGATGTACGTTGGGCAGTAAATCTATCTACCTATTGAACACGTTCTCCACCCAAGATGACAAGGTGGTCCAGCAGCCACCAGAGGCCTTCATTCTCCACATGTGGGATTAGGACGGAAGCCCCTACATTCATGAACCAAGTTGAGGTGCATAGTTTCTCCTCTACCCCTTATGTCTCACTACAGCCTCGAACGACCCTCTAGGTCTTACAAGGAAGAACTAATTTTGATCTTGCCCCCACATAGCTCTGTGACCTCAGAGAAATCATCTTCATCTGGCTGATCTTGATTTTTGTTTTCAGCTATAAATTAATTGAAGGCTGGCGACTAGCTGACACCTTAGAACTTTCCAGCTCTATGTTTTAGAGGGTTGTCTGGAGGTTTTCTGAATTTTGTAGGTTATTGGTTTTTAGGAAATTCAGACCTGGGTAAGTCACTGAGAATAGGGGTAAGGGTTGGAAGGTCTTATATTAAAGATTGAATCAGGGGGTGGAGCAGGGGGGGCATGCACTCAGAGTCTACAAGAACAACTGGAGGAAAATATGAGATAATAAAATATTTGTGTATGAGGGTGAGACAGAAACTGTCACTTCAAAATCATAGAAACCTTAGTTAAACGAAAATATCAAAGAGTGAAACTGCTGTTGCTCAACATGTCCTTTAGATCTAGAAACTTTGGGTAGTTGCATTTCCATCTCTTTAATGCTGCCCTGAAGAATTGTGCGTGCTTTGATTTGCACCATGTCAAAGCAGCCATTTTTTGGCATCCTTGAGGGGTTTAATCTGTAGTCCTTTTAGTTGTCTTTTGAGTTTTGAGAAGAAAAAGAAGGCTGAAGGGGAAATATTGGAGCCATGGAGCAGATTGAGTAAAGTTTCACAAGGAAATTCTCCTAGGACCGCCCTTGCTAACCTTGAAGATTGAGCAGGTACACTGTCATGATAAAAAATTTTTTTTTCATTTCCTCAGCATATTTTATTTCTTTGACCTTTTGCTCACCATATAGTTTTCATATATTTTTTTAAAGTTTCCCTAATAAACCCTTGTGGCCATCCTATATCCTTCAAGAAAATCTATCATGATTGGCCCTTCAGAATCCCAATAATCAATTGCCATACCTCCTGAGCTCTGCCTTGACTTTGACTAACCCAGCAAATCCCTTCAGAAGCCACTATTTTGATTTGATCTTCTTTTGAAGACACCTTCATAAGACTAAGAAAAGTGTGTTACGGAGAGAGCCTTTCTGTAGCCATTCACTGATCACAAATCATGTGGAAGTATGTTTTGTGTGGAATGAACCCATGCATGTATGGACTGGAACCCCAGTAGCAATACCTTTAACTTATTGCTGTACACTCACTCCTCACTTCTCAATAATCTCATTATCCAATGCTTCATACTAACAACAACATTTTAAAAACTATCAGGCTATTTCTCACAGGAACAACCTATAATTGGCAGTAATAAGCACATGGTTTAAAGTGAGACTAATGGGCTGAGCCCCGGTGGCATAGTGGTTGTGCACGGAACTGTGGCCCACTGGGATAGAGGTTCAATTCCAGCTCCACGGAACAAAGGCTGGGCCTCCTCCTCCCACTACCCGAGGGCAGTGATGCCCAAAAAAACCAAAAAAATAAAAACAAAAAATAATAAAGTGAGACTAACACTGGCTATGATGGTCAAGAGGGTGTTGTCAACTTGACTGGGCCATGGTTCTCAGTGGATTGGTAATTGGCAATGAGGTAGTCCTTCTCCATTGAATAATTTGATGTGTTCATCCTCCATTTTCATACAGTGCCAATTTTCTCATGACAACCTGGTCTTTGAAACCTAAACAAGTGAAAAGTGGATATATATCCTCCCAGAGAGGCTTTCTGAAAATGTTAAGCAACCTGAAGAGCTGTATGTAATAGTATTTTCTACACTCAGACGTTCACCTACTGAGATTCTGAAAACCTTATTCTTGCACATGTTGATTTCTCTGTAAGCATGTTTGCATTCGTTCCTCAAATTGCAAGCTTCAAGTTTATAAGCAGAAGGATGTAAAGGGGAAGACAGTGTCCCACCTAGGATCCCTTGTGTGGGAATGCATTCCTATCACAGATAACGACCAGAAAGAAATATCCTATGCTCACTGTGGACACTCAGATGGAAGGATTTTGACACTTTGCCGATGTCTTTCATAAAATGTTGTTCTAAACAAGCCAGTGTAACCCAGTCATCTCCGAGCTGTATTTCATTTCGCTTCAGGATATTTATCATTCTCTATCCCTTCCTCTGCTCGGCTTTAATCTCATGAGGATTTTCATTAAAAACTGATCTGAGGAGCAGAAGCCATGTCAGTGTTATGAATGGGGGTGGGTTGCCGATACTATCTCCTCTCAGAGCTGGGAGAGAGCCAGCCTGCTGAGCTGAGACTCTCTGTCTCTTCTCTTCTCCTCGTCCCTGCTCTTCTCCTACCTCCCCACGGTATTCAACAGGCCAATGCAATGAGTCAATTATAACTAATATTATTGTCTTTAAGGAAAATTCTCTACTAAATGCTTAATGGAATGTGAGTGTAAATTACTTTCGCCCCAGTTTAAGGATGGTCTCAGTTCCAGAAGTCAGGAGGGGAGCGCAAAAGGTTGAATGAACACATCTGAGAGAACTTCAAAAGGTTGATGGCAATTTTAATGAACAGATAAGTGGATTGTTCGCTGAACTTTTTGAAGTCCTTTCTAGACAACTAGAGGTAAATTGACTTTGATTGAATTTATGTTAAGTGCCAAGTTGATGCCAAATCACAGTGACCCCCATGTACAACAGAATCAAACCCTGCCCTCGTTCACACCATCTTCAAAATCATTGCAACCATTGTGTCCATCAGTCTGATTGAGGAGCCTCTTTTTTTTTCTCACCAACCTTCTCCTTTTCTAAGCATGATGTCCTCCATTGACTGGTCTGTCCTCTGAACATGTCCAAAATATATGAGATTAAGTCTTACCATCTTTGTTTCTAAGAAACATTCTGGTCATACTTCTTCCAAGACAACTTTATTTGTTCTTTTGGCATTCCTTAGTACACTCAATATCCTTTACCAATCCCATCATTCAAAGCAGCAGTGTCTTCTTTCCTCACTCACTATCTCACTTTCACATGCATAAGAATTTTTGAAAGTGACTTGGAACAAGATGCCATCATCTTCAAAGGGACATCTTTGCCTTTTAACTCTTTAAATATATCTTTGGTAGCAGATTTGCCCAATTCAATACATTGTCTGATTTTTTGACTCCTGCTTCCTGGAGTATTTGTTGTGCATCCAAATAAAAAGAAATCCTTAAGAAGTTTAATCTTTTCTCCATTTATCCTTATGCTGCTCATTGGTCCAGTTGTGAGAATTTCTGTATGGTCTATACTGGAGGCTATAGTGTTTCAAATTCTCTTTGCTTTAAGCAAGCAAGGCATATCATCTGTATATTGTGGACTGTTCACAAGCCTTCTTAGTCCAATCCTCATGCCACATCATTCTTCAAATAGGCCAAACTCTTGGATTAATCCCTCAACCCACAGTTTTAATAAGCATGGGAGAAGATGCAAACCTGAAACAAACCTTTCATGGTCTGAAACCAAATAGCATACCCCTTTTTCTGTATAAATGACTGTCTCTTCGTTTATGGGTGGGTCCCACATGGGCACAGTGAAGTGCTCTGGAATGCCCCTTCTTTGAAATGTTACCTATAACATGTTATGAGGTGTACAGTCTAATGCCTTTGTACAAGAGGGTAGCAAACAAAGAAGAATTGGATTTTTTCAAAGATATGTATTAATCTTTTTTTTTTTTTTTTTACAAAACAGCATTATCACCTTCACAGTACTCTCCGTTATACTTAATACATTAGTCAAATCTGTAGTTCTACTTGGAAACATTTTTCAAACTCATCAGTCTGGATGGCTGACAGCATTCCTTAGCCTTTTCTTCACCTCTTCTAGTCCCTCTTCATTCAAAAAAACAAAAAGAAGTTTCATGAAGTAAGCTCAGGTGAGTCAGGTGTGTGGGGCAAGAGAGGCATGCTGGTTTTGCTCAAAACTGGCATACTGCAATGGCTGTCTGAGTTAGTCCGGGTAGACTAGAGGAACAAATTTCAGAGACATGCATATAGGTATAAGGAAAGGGTTTATATACAAAAGAAATGTGACCCTAAAAAGGCATCCCAATCCAGTCCAGTGCAAAGTCATAAGTCCAATAATAACCCATATGCCCGAAATCAGTCTATAAAGTCTGCTTCCAACTCAGGAAGTCACAGGTCAGTGGGTGCAGAATTCTGCTGCTGGCAGGGGTCTCCCCATTGCTCCTCGCTTCCAGGGTTCAGGTCCATCAACAGCATGCCACTCCAGCTTCAGGGGTCTGTCTTCATCAGGGCAAAGCCATGTGGTCTCTCCACTAGCTACTCCAGCCTCCCAGCCACCGCCATTCTGTGTTGCCTGTGGTTAATCATCTCCCTAACTAACTCCCAACAACTGGAGAAGATAGCTTCTCATCTTCATGAGGGAAATATCATGAGATTTCCCAGGAGTCTCAGGAGAAAGCCAGGCCCACACAGAGGCCTCATCAGCTACTCAATGGCTATCTCCAGATTAATAGGCCAGACTCCACCCCTACATTTTAATCATAAAATTAACATAAGTACATGACTGCCACACTGTCTGAGCAGGTGCATTGTGGTGACAAAACCAGTCCCCATCCGCCACAAATTAGGCCCTTTGGGTCACACTATTACATAAGCAATCTTTTCAGACTCTCTAAATAGAAGGTTTGATGAATAATCTGACCAGGTGGAATGAACTCCAAATGCACTGTGTGTCTATATTTTCATTCATTCAGGAAGTTGATGGATGTCCAGAATGAGGTTTATCATCAATTGACAGTTCACCTTTTTTAGAAATGAGAAAACCACTCATATACTTGAGTTTTTCCCATAGCGCTGACCTTGTCAGTTTCTGTGGCATCTTTCCCAAGCAGGAAACAAAATTTCAGCCACACGCTGTTCTTTTAAATCAACTATCACAAAAAAAAGGGGGGAGGCTCAAAGGAAACTGCTTTTATGAAAAAATTCACTGTGACCAGAGAGAACTTTCCCAGGTGTTACCACTGAGTGCACTAACTCAGAACAAGTTGCTGGGTGCTCACCTAGCAGGAAAAATATGTATGTACTACAAAAGCTCCACCCAGGGAAGCTATTTCCCAGTTTTTCTTGTGTACTCCCCACATATAATCAATAAAACACAGGTAAACATCTTTCTCATACACTTTGTTTTCAGCCAGGATCCATTTGTGTGTGTATGCATACACAGAGGTGCCAATTTTAAGCCCTAAGCCTGATCTAAGTTGAGGACTGGAAGATATCTGCATGAGATAGTCTTATCTTTCTAAACTGGTAAAAGATTAGTTAAAACTATCATAAAACTTTCATGGATTTTTGAGCTGGTTACACTAAGATTTAATGTAGACTAATATTTAGTGACTAAACCATGAAGTACGGGGCTAAGGTTTAAAGCATTGAAAACTGTGAGAGTTTGAGCAAGAGACTGAATATGTGACCCCAAACTATTTATAGGTGAGTTGCTCTTTGGACCAAGCCTGGCCCACCCAAACTATCACTGCTATCACGTTGATTCTGATCCATACCTATGGGTTTCTAAGACTGTAACTTTATGGGAATAGAGAGCCTCAGCTTTCTCCTGTGAAGCAGCTGGGGGTTTCCAACTGATGACCCTGTGGCTAGAAGCCCACTGCATAAATTGTTACACCACCATGGCACCAACATGGTCTAAGCTTCTCTTGAAACGGGGGTTGGGGGGGATGAGGCAAATGTGAAAATACTGTCCGTGGTAAATGTTTAACAACTGTATCTCAAAAATAAATTTAAAAAATAAAGTTCTGCTTTTTAGCACCTGCCAATTTCTGTCCTATAAATACTTAGCCTCCTACCTGGTTGACTTCAAGCTACCAAACTGAAGTCACTGAACACACAGCTGGAAAGAAATTATTCGTTCATTATAAACCACTCCAGCATCTCGCTGCTTTTAGGTCAATATAACTGGATAGTGTTGATTAATCAGTCAGATTAATCAGTTGATTAATCAGTCACAGTTCTCTGTGATTGAGAACGCATAAGCTCAGGACTGAAGAAGGAAGAGAGGAGACAGGGGGAAGCAGGATGCAAGCAGGATGCAAAGATGGGGAGGTGCTACCTACTCCGCTGTCGATCATGTGATTAATATTCACAGATAGCTATTATTTATGAGCTTCTTGGACATCTGTGTAGGGCAGTAAGGTATTCATTACAGATGAGAATACAATATAACTCTTTTCAAGTGGTTTACGATATGGTTTTGCCCAGAGCTGACTACTAAATCAATCTTGGGCAGAGCTGATGGTCAGGGAAGGTGATTCTCACTCAGATCTCTACATTAAGGAAATACAAATGGAACTTTTATGACAATAAGGAGACTGTGGCATGATTATCTTGCTATTAATGGTTAAGACCAGTAGTTGATAATGCCATTTTAAGAGAAGGTAAAGGATAATATCCTAAATGTAATTTGACCACTAATTCTGAAACATTCTACTACCTTATTGTAATGGACTATTTTAATCAGATTTCTTTGCCCCAATTACTTTTGTTTTGAGGACGTAAAAACACTTCAAGATGATCGGAGGGGAAGCGTGAACTCCAGTCATATACCAGAAGATAACTTAGACAGTAAAACAATCACAATTGTCCTATCGACTGCCCAAAATAGGCAAGACGTCTTATTTTCAGACCGCACCAGATAACTACACTACATTTTCACTCACGCACTCATTAAGTATTTATTGAGAGCCTTCTAAGTATCCGACTCTGCAGAGGAGTTGGCAAACATAGCATAGCATAGTCAAATCTCTAGTGATGCCGATAATCCACTGGAAGGAGCCAGCCAATAAAAAGTAAAACAATGAAGTGGTTCCTGACTGTGGAGGCACTGAGAAGACAATCAACAAGGAGCAGTCGTAAAGAAAAGCTTTGGGAGTCCAGTTTTAAGTGGGGTGATCAAGAAAGCCCTGAATCGATTACATCACCACAGGGGCATGAAAGATCAGGAACCAGCCAAGCTGGGCTGTGATGGAGAAAGCAAAAGGGGAGTGAAGAGTATAGCAAAAAGCCTCCCAGGCAAAGGACACAGCATAGGCAAGGTCCTAATGCAGAAAAGAGGCTTGTGTGTTTGAGAAGCTAAAAATAAGACCAGACAAGACTGTAGGGACCAAAAGTAGATTAATGGTTGCCTAAGGCTGAGGAAACTGGTGAGAAATGGGGAGTGACTACGAATGGGCACAGAGTTCCTTTTAGAGGTGATAAAAAAAAAGTTCTGAAGCTTATCAGAGTAGTTGGACAACACTCTGAATATCTGAAATCCACTAGAATTATATATTTAAAGGAGTGAGTGGTATAATATGTATATTATAGTTCAGTAAAGCTGTTACATATTTTTTAAAATAAAAGTTGAAAAATAGAATGTTTGGAGCCTACTGAGTAAAGTTGTTATAGAGCAAATGAGATGAATTTAAAGATTGAAGTCACATCAGCAGTGGACTATGGACACTGGTAACAGCACTGACTATTCTAAATATAAGAGAAACCTTTACCCTGGCTGCTGTGCAGTTCTGGTTGGAGATGGGGTACAAGTGTGGAAAGAGAACAGGTAGGAAAATACCACCAGAATCGAGAAGGGGAGGTGTGCTAGTCTGGGTTGACTAGCGAAACAAATCTAGAGATGCTCATCTGTGAGTAAGAGAGAGTGTTATATCCAAGAGTAATTGTATATTAAGAAAACTTCCCAGGCCAGTCTAGAGTAAGTTCATAGATTTGATATTAACCCATAAGTCCAATATTAGCCCCTATGTCTGATACTGGTTCATAAATTCTTCTACAGACTCGTGCAACACATACAGCGATGTCAGAAGCAGGAAGGTCACAGGCCAGGGGGCAAATAGTCCTGTGGAAGCATCTCAGCACTGGTGTGGTATTCCATGTAGCTCCTTCAGCTCCAGGTTCTGGCTGCCATCAGCATAGCTTCATGTGACTTATCAAGAGAATGTGAAGCAGAGAGGAAAACAGGAGTTTCCAGGATCCTCAGGAGCAGGTCACGTCTACATAGAGGCATCATTATCTATGACCTGATTGACAGGCTAGACTCTACCCCTTCACTCAAGTTGAGAAGAGATTATGTAAGTGCCACAGGCAGTGAAGATGAAGACTAGGTGGTAGATGTGGGTCTGGAGAGTTAGAGGGATTCCGCATATACCAGAAGTGTATGTAGAATAATTGAGTATAGAAGATAAGGGAAAAGAAGTCAGTGAATATGCCTTCTTAGTCTTTACTGTTTTCCAACTATAGTTTTTAGATTCCAGAGCCAACAGTCCTTGCCAGCTCTTAAGAATGTGACAGAAGCTGAAGTGGCAGAGATACTCCAGTGGAGTCATGAATTAATCCCTTGTTTGCCACCCTCACAAACTCCTTCCTTCTTCCATCTAGATTTGTTCCTTTAATTTTTGAAGGACCAAGTTAGAAATCAAGATTTCCATCCTCCAAACTGGCATTCACAATCCACAGGTTCCCAACAGCTCTTGTGTCTCTGCTCAAGGATCTTGTCACCTAAGTAAATTGGGCAGAAAAGGAAGCTGACTAAACAAGAGAAGGACGGAGGATCCATAAAAAGATATCCGATTTTCCTCACTTTCTCGGGAATCTAGGTGTGTTTTCAACATCTCTGCTAGAGCCTTGTCAGCACTTGGGGTTGGAGGAACCAATTAGCCAGGTAAGCACACAGAATTACTTGTTCTTATTTACCTCTCTGTAATAAAAAAAAACTTCCATTATCTTTCCCCACCTACCCACACCATATCAGATATTCAGTTTCCCGACATGACTGGCATGTCTCTCTCTATCTCTCTCAACCCAGTAGCACCTTCCTGTAGAATCAATGTCTCTTCTCAAAATGTGCACCCCTTCCAGGGACAAAATACCCTGTAAGCAAGGTAAGCATGGACTGATTTATACTTACCTACTAATCTGTAAGGGAGGGGGGGTCAAAAGAGGAAGGCCCTGGACAAGATGGACCAATCCAGTGACTACAGGGATGGACTTGAACATTTGGGAGGACGCCTCGGGATGTGTTTCCTTGGTTCTATTGTGGGTCCCTGTGAGTCAGAACCAACCCCACAGCACAGACACACACCCCCAAAAAAAGCAGCAGCAGCAACTCCTCCGTTTCCTGTCCACTACAGATTGGTAAAGGAGCACGAGTAACTTACCTTGCTTCCTAGGCAATCTGCCTCTGACACCACTGCATAAAGTGTGGGTTCGGCAGGCCAAGAACGCCTGGGTGATTTTCCTTCTTTATTGGCTTCTAGGGAGTATTGCGCTAGGCAGCTCTTGGCACTCATTCTCTGCAGACGGGAATGACAGCGCTTCTGGTGAGGAACACAGACCTCTCCCTGGGCACCCTGAATGCCACAGCAGCTCCTCTGAGACTAGAACCTAGCCCTTCCCTTTCTCTGTCTGCCACCTTTAGTGCCCATATGGCTCATAGGCCAAGAATATATCTTTCCCCTTCCCTGTTCACACCTCCAGCCTCATATTCCCACCTGTCTCTTCATGTACCAGAGTACGAAGCAATAAAAGTTTGATCTAAGAACAAAAACTGGAAACAGACAAAATTCTTCCTCCTCTCCACTAACTAGCTGGGCAAGATATTTAATTTTTCTAAGTCTCAGTTTTCACATCTACCCCTGCTTAGCCAGAAGTGGCAAACATCGCTTGGGTAGAATTAAATTTGAGTCAAATAGGATGCAAACTCACATCGAGAGCTTTGGCTTATTTAAGAGCTCTCAGTGCTGGCTATGGAGTATGTCAACTAGGAACTCCAGGGTCAGAGTACGGGTGGAGTCCAACCTATCAATCAGTGCAGCCTGATGACACCTCTTTGAGGGTGTGGACTTTTGTAGAAGAGAAAAACTGAGCAGAATCCTCTTTGGCCCTTCCCTTGCTGTTGGAGCCGGATCTTGCATCTGTTTCCTCCATGTCTTGTTGCATCCCCCACTGATTCCAATAGCAGTCGGGGGATTCCTGATGGTGGATTCATTCAATCGGCTTCAAATTGATTTACCTGCATCTGCCAACCTGTCCCCTTCCTCATACTCTGCATTCCCAACTTGTCTGCTTTGCCATCCTGCTTTCTGTGTATCTGCTTCCATAGATCAGGAAAAGCCTAATTTAAACAGGACTGGATCTGTCTACTTCTACAACTGTGGAAGCCAAATCTTCCCATATACAAACACATGCAAATATCTCTGAATTTGCTTCTCTAGAGAGTCCAGAAATGACATAATATCTATGGGAGCACCTGAATGGTACAGACAATTCATACCTAAGGCTGATAACGAAGAGATTGGACATTCAGGTCTTCTTCGAGGCCTCAGAAGGAAGGTCTGGTGAGCTGCTTTTATGCTGACATCCATAGGGGTGTCACAGATAGATTGGATGGAAACTGGTGGTGGTTGTGTTAAGCAACTCATCTCCTCTTTGTCGGGTCCTGTGGTGATGGAGGAAAGCACGGTGAACAAAACAGATGCACTCCTACTCTGCGGAATTCATGGGCAATTTTTCTAATAAAAAAATGGCAGTACAGCATACATACTGGCATGTATGAAGTGTACATCTCTATGAGGTTTTGCATATATATACTGCCTGGGTGGCAGTGAGTTAAGTTTTTTAGATATGAATACTAGTCTAAGCCCCACTCAGATAAAGAAGTAGAACATTTCTGGAGTTTCAAATGATTTCTTGTATTCCTACTCACTAGAGATGTGCCTGTCTGCCCTTATAGAGATCTATAATCTTGGAAACCCTATATTGGGTCACTATGAGTTGGAATCAGTAGATTGTAGGTATGTGTCCAGCACATATTAGCTAAAAGAATATCATGCTTCAAGTAGCAATATTGAAGGATTGAGGTAGCATAGGACCAAGAACTAATTGTACTGAAGGAAGGCATTCGAGCTGAAATCTCTGATGAAAACAAGGCTCTGTGAATTGATGGGGCACGAGCTGAGAGGTCTCAACAAGCAGATGTAGTGCTCCTCATCTATGCCACGGTACTTGGAAGACAGCCATCTGGCCAACCAACTGGAAGATAGACAATTTTTGCCCGTTTCAAAGAAAGATGATCTGAAGAAATGCAGAAATTTACAAATACCACTGGTATTGAGCACGAATAAAATTTTACTAGAGTTGTTTGCGTTTCTCATATTTATTTATTAAAAATCATTTTATTGGGGCTCACACAACTCTCAGCACAATCCATCCATCCATCCATTGTATGCAAAGTACATTTGTCCCTTTGATGCCATCATCATTCTCAAAACATCTATCTGCCACTTAAGCCCCTGGTATTGGCGCCTCCTTTGTTTGTTTTTAAGTTACAGCATTATATTGACAAGTAGCTACCAGAAATTCAAAATAATTCAGAAGAGGACATAGAACAACTGATATCATTGTTGATATCAAATTAATCTTGAATGAAAGCAGAGACGGTCAGAAAGATGTTTACTTGTATATTATGGATGATGCAGAAATTTTCAACTCTGTGGGTCATGAAAAATTATGGATAACATTGCAAAGAATGGAAATTCCAGAACACGGCATTATGCTCATGAGAAATCTGTATATAAATCAAGAAACACTTGAGCAAAACAAGGGTTTTGTAGTTTAAAATCAGATGGTGTGTGTGTCAAAGTTGTATCAATTTGCGCTGAACAAATAATCCAAGAGTCTTAATTAAAAGAAAAAGAATACAGCAGGATTAGAGGAAGGCTTATTAGTCAGATCAGTGACACAGCTTTTGCTTGCTGGAAATGAAGAGGACTTGAATCATTTACTTTTGAAGATCAAAGACTAAAGCCTTATATATATTACACTTCAACATAAAGAAAGCAGAAATCTTTACAACTGGGCCAATAAGTGACATCACCATAAATGGAGAAAAGACTGGAGTTGTGAAGGATTTCATTCTACTTGGACCCCAAATCAGTGTTTGGTAGAAGCAGCAGAAAGAAAATCAAGCCAAGTATTGCATTGAGCAAATCTGCTGCAAAAGTACTGGAAAAGCAAAGATGTCACTTTAAGGACTAAGGTGCATTTGACCCAAGCCTTGTACTGCACATGTAAACGGTGGGTTATGAATAAAGAAGGTTGAATGATGGACACATTTGACTTATGCTGTCGGTGAAGAATATTGAATATACTATGAATTGTCAAAAGGGAGGACAAATCTGCCTGAGAAGTACAGCCAGAATGCTCCTGGGAAGCCAGGATAGTGAGACGCCATCTCAGATGCTTTCGACAGGGGATCAGGAAGTACCAGTCCCTGGAAAAGGACATCATGCTTGGAAAAATAGAAGGTCAAAGAAAAAGAGCAAGACGCTTGGAAAAAGAGAAGGTCAAAGAAAAAGAGCAAGACGCAACAAGGAGATGGCCTGACACAGTGATTGCAACATTGCAACAGTAGCAATGAGTGTGCCCAGGACTCCAGATAAGACAGTGTTGTACACAGGATGTTATGAGGCAGGACCAACTCTATGGGATCTAACAACGACAGTGGTTTCAGGGAGCTGGCAATATTGCTTCGGGGTCTTTTGACTGAGGAGCCCTGATTGTGTAGTAGTTACTCATTGGGCTGCTAACCACAAGGTCAACAGTCCAAACCACCAGCGCTCTGTGGGAGAAAGTGGGAGTGTTCTTCTCCTATGGCTACCATCCCGAAACCCACAGAGGCAGTTCATACTACCCTGCCCTCTAGGGACACTTTGAGGCGGAAACGACTCAAATGCTGTGCGTGAAAGAGTGCTTCATAACCTGGTTAAAAATTAAAATGAATACAACTTATTTAATCAGAGAGTAGAGCTGTGTGACCCACATGCCCGAACTGAACAGATTACGTTTGTAATGGAAGCCGGGGAAGGGATAGAAATGTGTCAACTCGACTCCAGACAGAAAGTAGAGGCCTGTGCCACAGGCGACCTTATTTCTCCACAGTTCCCTATGATCTAATTCCTCTCCTCTGCTCAAAGACCGCACAATATTTTTTTGTGCAGCTGTAATCTGCCTTGTGGGAGTGCTGGCAATTGGCATTTCTTTCTGATTTCAGAAATGTGTGATGCCCTCGTTCTTTCAGCACACACTGGGCTCCTGCATGACACCTTTCTGATGCCACAGACACAAGATGCATCGAACATAGTCTCTGCCCTCAAGAAGCACATAGTCTAGTAGGCGCTATCAAATACAAAATAACTATAATAAAAGAGAGAAAATAATTGTAGCCAAGATGTTACGGTTTGGATGGGTTTCAAGGTGTTTCAAGTGGATTTGGGTGGGAGAGTTGTCAAGAGACCAAGTAGCTAAAATTCATATAATCAAGAGAGCGGTTAAAAGATAGGCTAGTATAAGTTGTTTCTGCAGCCAGGCTCAGAACCCACAACAGGCTGAAGAGTGGTTTCATTTCTCCTTTGTCTCTCTTTGTCTCACACACTTAGCTGATTCTCCAAGCTCCTCAGTAAGCAAAGCACAGCCTTGATTTGTGATCCCTGCTGCCCTGTGGTGGAGCCAGCAACCCCAAGGCAGTCTTTAGCCCAAGAAGCAGCAAGCCCTTCAGGTTTGGGTGGTTTCTGCTTAGCTGTGGGGGGTGGTAGAGGAGAATGGGGAAAGAGAAGACAGAAAGAAAAGTAGAGAGGTGGAGTGAAGGAAGCGAAAGTAGAGACATCTCTGAGAGGAAGGCTTCAGAGGCTGCTGCCCTAGTCTAGACTTGAAGGTGATTTCAATCTGTGCACTGCATCCACCCAATACTGAGGCCAGTGCAGAGAGTGCATTTGCCCTGACTTGGCCCTTGTCTTTGTTCCTTTTTGTACTCTGCTTCATAGAGTGGGGGTGAGAGAGCCGGAGCTCCAGGTCCTCATGGGAGACACACACTCAAGAAAGAGGAGTTGGAAGAGAACTGAAACGGAGCTTCCAATTAGCTTTGAATTGTCTCCTTTCAAAGAAACACTTACAATGCTAACTTGACTATTTGGGCTATGATTCAGTCAAACCTGCATTTCTAACACAGCTTTGTTTCCCTGACAAACTAAAATGTGCAAACCATTTACCATCACGCATGTGGAGAGTTGATACAATCTTCTTTCAATTATATTTTAAATCACCAAAGTAATTTTGTACTTGGAACAATATGAAGATATTATAGCAATGAGTAAAACCTTTTTTGTATAAATGCCCTTGCCTGAAAAAAAAAAAAGCAATCGTAGCTGTAGCCATTATCTTTGTACATTCTTATCTATGCATTTGTTTACCTGGTGGTGCAGTGAATTAAGTATCCGACTGTTAACCAAAAGGTCAGTGGTTTGATTCTAACCACTCAATGGGGAAAAGTATTATTTTCTCAAGGACAAAGTTCACAAGAGTTAGGGGAATCAAAGAGGAATGGACACAGAAAATGCAGAGAAGTGGGGTAAGTGATGCTGCTACGGTAAGGGGATTAAAATGAGTGAGATGAAACGAATTGTGAATGTGGCATTAATTATCTTCTCTCAACTTATGATTAAAAGGTTAGAAATCACCTCATGAGATTCACACAGAAAGCAGTTAGTAAATGCCCCTTAGGGAGAAATCTTTTACATGCTCAGGAACCCTGCAGAACAGTTCTCCTCTGCCCTTCAGAGCCCCTGTGATTTGCAATCAACTCAACTCCAGTGAGCGTCTAAGCATTTACAAATACATGTGAGGAACACCCACGCATATGCGGTCCTGTTAGGCATATTATTTTGTAATCTTTTTTCATTTAACAATGTAGTGTGATAGGACTATAGCAGTGTATGCTTCTCAACCTCTTTGAAGTACCCCAGAGGTGTGAAAATACAAAGATTACTTAACTGCTAGTTTATCGATCAACTTTTAATTTATTTCTATTTTCAATATCGCAAGCTATTTATCAATCATTGGCTTTGTACATGAGTACAATTTTGGTTGGATGTCATTCTAGAAGTGAAGTTGAAGAATTTTGATCTTCTGATGTGGATTGTGACCATTTTTTTGAGAATTGGAATAGGTATGGCAATTTGACTCTTCCGCCCATCAAGAATAGCTATAAAATGACAGAAGTGAGAACTGAGTGAGACAAAATTAAGTGAAGGCCAAGTGTGCAACTCAATCTTTTAGACTTCGGAAACTGCAACAGGAGCTCTTCTGTGAGCAAAGGGAGCATCCGGTGAAGAAGCAAAGCCAGTGACCAGCATCTGGACTTGTGGCCAACTGAACAGGTAAGCTACCTGGTGTCTTCTCCAGCCAACTTAGCATATTATTCTTTGTGGCTGACTGAACACAGGGGACCTGGATTCAGGAAAAGAGATGATTCATTCCATTCCTTGACCTTTAGGAATGAGTCTGCACGTTGGGAATCTGGTTTATATTCCTCTAATTATAATGGATTCTTAAGAGCATCCCAAACCCTATATTGACAAATAATCTTTTTTTCAAAAGCCCTACTCTGAGATCAGTCTACACGGTTCTCTTCTGCACAATTTTCCAAGAGCAATAAATGAAGCTGGTTCTGAGTGCATTCTGAGTGTGACACTAGATCTATAAGGCCAACTATTTCAGGAAGGAGGCCAGAGGCTTCCTCAGCAAGCAAGTACAAACTTCACTTTCTTTCTCATTCAACCATTTCCCTTAGTTTCCAATCTATTTATGGAACCCCTGGAATAGGTCACATCCTTCTCAGCATATCATTACTCAGCAGAAGCCCTTGAATTATTGACCAATCTTGATGCTTTCAAACTCTGGATCAGAAGCTCTTAACCTTTCTTTGGTCCATGGTTTGGTAATCTGCTAAAAAACCATGAAACTCTCTTTGTATATATATATATATATATATATATATATATATATATGTATATAGCATGTGATTACAAGGGAAACTAACTATATCAAATTATAACTATTAAACTATTAAAATTAAATGTCATTTGCAATTCTGTATGTTCATTTATGAACATGAAATACAATATTTGACAGCAGGCCTAACACATCATTTGGAAGATCTCATAAGTATAAGTAATCTGGGAGCTCAGATTCTTATTTCCAAGATTTATTTCCAACAGAACATGTTGAAATATGTCTCTGTGATCAGTGGATAGCTCCAGACATGCTCCCTCAGTAATACGCTTGACTTAATTTCATTAAGGTGCCTTCAAAATAATAATAAAAGTCTAATCAAAGTAGTGGCTTCTGACAGAATCTTCTGGACCACTTAAATTCAAGACATAAAGACTAGTTTAAAAGATTATAGCAACTATTTGGGGGGATCTCAAAGGGCTAGTCTTGATAGATTTATTCAAAGGACACAAGACAAGCAAGAGGACTTAGAATGAAGAAATTTCAAGAAAATTATAAACGGGGCTAGTGAGAAAGTGGTGAAGAAAGTTGCCTTGAGAAATCCATTCCTTAAGAACAATGTACTTGCTTATTCTTCAAGGATAGCAATGACTGTAGGACGAACATTAATTGGAAAATCTTACTGTATCCATTCTCCAGCCCTGATTTTGCCTCTTCAAACTTTTTTTATCCCTCAAACTCAGAAAATACTGAAAAGGAATTCAAGTTGAGCCTAAGAATGCCCCAAATGCTGTTTTGTTATGGTGTAAATCAAAGATCAGAGAGATGGAAACATTGCCTTTAGACACGTGTAGAACTACTATAAGATGAACAATAACGCTATGAATGTATGTACTCCTTAGAAGAAGTAGTTATTCAAGATACAAAGAGCAGAATTTTCCCAAGAATAGAGTTCAGAAGACAACAAAATTTAGGACCAATTTCGTTGGAAGTAGAAACAGGAAACACAAGATGGAAGTGGGCTGAGTAATATTACACCGTGGGGGTTGGAATCAATGAAATGAAACAAAATGTTTTTGGATTGTTGAATTCAAAATAGATTTGTTCTGTTAACTTTCACTCAATTCACAACATAAAGTTAAAAGAATATGAAGAAAATCAAAAGTATATAGATGGAGGATAGGTTGAGAAAAAAGAATTTCACATTTTGGCATTTTTGTTTTATAAAAGTTTCTATAGTTCTGTACAGGCCATGATACTGTGGACTGCTAGAAGAAGAAATAATCTGTCTTGAAAAAAGTACAGCCAGAATGCTCCTTAGAAGGAATGATACCAAGACTTAACCGCATGGGCTTGGGGCCTGGTATTAATCCCCTGGGGATATTAATCCCCTGATTAGTACATCATGCTTGGTATAGTAGACAATCAGCAAAAACCAAGAAGTTGAACTGACACAGTGGCTGCCACACTGGACTCAAACACACCGATGATAGCAAGGAGAGTGCGCAGGACTGACAGTGTTTCCTTCCGTTGTATGTAGGGTTGCTTTAGACAAGTTGGAACAGACTTGACAGTACCTAACAATGACAGCAATATGGTTCTGGAGTACTACTTCCTAACTTTCCCTAATATTTCAAGATGTATTCAATAACTGAAAAATGACATGACTATATCTGTGATTTCTACTATTGGCAAAGTTATTGCATCAAACCCACTGTTATCAAATTACTTCAAAGTCTTGGGACAGAGGACACCCTACAGGACAGGATAGAAAGGTCTCATTTGATTTCGAAAATGTGATCTTTAGGTGACAAATTGACACATCTAACTCCTGAGGAGCAGCTGCTGGGTTTGAACCCCTGACCTTTCAGTTAGCAGCTGAGTGCTTTAGGACTGCACTGCCCAGAGATCGGAGCAAAATCAAACCTACTAGGGAGCTTCCCAAAGCTGAGAATTTCCAAAGGTTGAAATTCCATTGCCTTTGAATTCCGTTTTTTCCATGAGTTTTTTGAAGCCCCCTCCCACTGTTAATACCTTGTGGTTTAAGGCTATAATTAAAATGAAATGAAAGGGAAAATCTTAGATCTGGATGAAAATGTGGATGAATTTTTTTTCCATCCAAAGTTGTTGTGCTGTTAGGTGCCATTGAGTTGGTTCTGGTCCATACCTTATGCACAGCAGAATAAAACACTGCCCAGGTCTGCACCATCTCACAATTTTTCTTGAGCTGAGCCCATTGTTGTAGCCATTGTGTCAGTCCAGCTCATTAAAGGCCTTCCTCTTTTTCTATGCTTCTGCATTTTACCAAGCATGCTGTCCTTCTCCAGGGGCTGCTCTCTCCTGACAATATATCAAGCATCTGTAAGTCAACGTCTTGTCATCCTTGCCAAAGGATCACTCAGATCTTACTTCTTCCAACATAAATTGGTTTGTCCTTTTAGAAGCCGGTGGTACTTTCAATATTCTTCTCCAGCACCGTAATTCAAATGCATTGAATCTTCTTTGGTCTTCCTTATTCAGTGTCCAATTTGCACATGCATATGAAACAATGAAAAATTCCATGGGTTCCGTCAAGCATTAGTCCTCAAACATCCCTGCTTTTTGATACTCTAAAGAGGTCTTATGCAGCCGATTTACCTAATACAACATGTCTTTTAATCTCTCAACTGTTAAGTCCATGAGCACTGATTGTGGATCCAAGGAAGACAAAATCCTTTACAACATCAACCTTTTCACCATTGATCATGATGTTATCTCTTGGTTTAGTTGTCAGAATTTTGATCTTCTTTACGTTGTGTCCAGTAAATATTTCTATCAAGAGCAATAGCAAGATTTCATTTAGTTCATTTGTTTACCTGACGGTATAGCTCTCTAGACACTAAGGATCTTTCAAAGGTTGATACCACGTTTTTGCTTTTTGTTTTCCTTGGATTTTTCTAACATCTATCACAGGACATAACACAATGTCTTTAGTTGTCACGGAGTCATCAGTCATGATTACTCCAAGTAGAACTACTGCATAGGGTTTTCAAAGCTGTAACTTTTCAGACACAGATTACTAGACTTTATTTCTGAGAACCCTCTAGAAGTGTTTGAACCACCAACCGTGAGGCGAATTATCTCTCACTTAGCCGTTTGTGTCAGTCGGCAATTGTAGAGAGCATGTTGCTGTTAGGTGCTGCCCCCTAGGAAAGGTCAAGTCTGCCCCCGCTTGTAGTGACTCTGTGCACAACCGAATGAAGCCCCGCCTCGTCCTGTACCATCCTCACAAGTGTAGGTAGATTTGGGCCTATTCTCAGCTACTGTGCCAACCCATCTTTGCACTGCCCCTCCACTCTACCTCGTGTGATGCCCTGTCATAGGAACTGGTTTCTCCTGGTGACAGGCCCCAAGATGAATATGAGATGAAGTCTTTACCCTCTTGCCTCTAAGGAGTATTCTGACTGGACTTCTGAGGCAGATTAGCTTGTCCTTGTGGTCGCCCAGGATACTTTCTATGTTTTCATCTCGATTCAAATCCATAGATTTTCCTTCAGTCTGCCTTATTCAATGTCCAACTTTCACATGTATCCGAGGAAATCAAAAATACCAGGGGTTGAGTCAGGCAACCAAGTCCTGATATTTTCAATTGCCTCATATGCGCATGACAGTTGGACAGGTGCAGAGAGCCCTGACGGTGTGCAGGGAGTCCTGGTGATTTCCAATTGGCCTGCAAACCTCAAGATCCACAGCTGCAAACCACTAGGCAGACTGTGGGAGAGAGACAGGAGCTTCTACACTCATAAAGAAGTACGCTCTTGGAAACCCGAAAGGTCGGTCCTTAGAGGGTCGCCATGAGTCAGCATCGACTTGATGGCAGTGAGTGTGACTTGGTTTGGGGGCACACCTTAGTCCTCTTGCTTTTCAACACTGTAAAGAAGTCACGTGCATTAGATTTACTCAATGCGGTGTATCATTTAACCTCTTGACCGCTACTTCCATGAGCCTTGGTTGTGAAGCCAAGCAAGACAAAATCCTTGGCAACTTCTGCCTTTTCGCTGTTTTTCATGAGTTTAATTAGATGAGGTGGTCACCACACAAAACCCAGAATTGTGCTGGACAGAGCAGATCTTTGATAGTATGCCTTTTTTTCCCCTGGGTGAGCATCAAGCAACTCCCTCTGAGTTAGTGCAGCCAATGGCATCACCTGGGAAGTTGCTCTTTGGTCACAGCGAATTGTTTTGTCAAAGTAGTTTCACTTGAATATTGTTTTTTGTGATGGCCAATTTAAGAGAACTGCAAGCGGCTATGAAATTTTGTTTCCTGCTCAAGAAAAATGCCACAGAAATTATTGTGATGGTGAACAAAGCTTACAAGGATGGCACAATGGGAAAAACTCAAGTTTATGAGTGATTTTCTCATTTCAAAAAAGATGAAATGTCAATTAATGACAAACTTCATTCTGGATATCTGTCAACTTCCTGAGTGGATGAAAATGTAAACTTGTGGTGTATTTAGAGTTCATTCCACCTGGTCAGACTGTTAATGAAACAGAAGTTCTAAAAAGATTTCATAACAATATGTAGCAAAAGGGCCTGATTTGTGGCAGACGGGGGACTGGTTTTGCTAACATAATACATCCACCCACACAGCCATCTCAGTGCACCGATTTTTGGCAAAAAATCAGCATGCCTCTTTTGCATCATGCACCTGACTCATCTGATTTCACTCTGCGTGACTTCTTTTTGTTTTCATGATTGAAGAGGGACATAGAAAGACAGCGATTTGATGATGTAGAAGAGGGTGAAGGGAAAAAAACTAAGGAGTTGCGGCCAGCCATTCAAACAGGTAAATTTGAAAAATGTTTCTGAGAATGGAACTGCCGTCTTGACAAATACATTAAGTGCCATGGAGAGTACTTTGAAGGTGACAAGGCTGTTTTGTAAAAATAAATCGAATACGTAGCTTTGAAAAAATATTCCAGTTTTTTTGGTGGGTCCCTCTTGTAATTTCATCTGGGGAAGTCCAAGTATATAATAATCATTTGTCTTGTTGAAAAAAGGTATTTGCTATGAACAAATCACTAGTCTCCCAAATTGTATCAGGCACTTTTCAGCTTCGCTTCTATCACCAAGACCCATTTATTCCAACTATTGTTCTTTTCCTTTATTCTAACTTTTATATTCCCAATCACTAACAACTGTCAATGCATCTTGATTGCATGTTTGATCAATTTCAGCCTGAAGAGGTTGGTAAAATTCTTCAATTTCTGCATCATTTTGAATAGTGACTGTATTGGCTGGATTTCCTTGAGTGTGGATTTCCTTGGCATATTATTGTATCATAGACATCGCTGTACTTCAAGATAGATCTTGAAATGTCCTTTTTGATGATGAATGCAACACCATTCCTCTTGAATGTACCATTCCAGGTGTAGTAAACCACATGTCTTTCTGAGGCTAAGTGGCTAATTCCAGTTCATTTCAGTTTACTGGTGCCTAAAATATAGATCTTTTTAACACATTCCTATTTTCCTAGATTCAGCCTTTGTACATTTGTAAGTTCCAATTATTAATGTATATTCGAAACTGCTACTTCTTGTTCCAACTGGTGCTCCATCAGTAAATGAAGATCTTGAAGGTCTTCCTGTTACAGATTTCACTCTGTCCAGGTCACTCTGGTGGACTTTATTGTGAGCAGACAGCTCTTCTTGTTCATATTTTGAGGAGCTCTCCTGGATCTGCATCTGCCAATGTTCTGCTGTGATTCAGTCGATTTTCAGCAGCAAACAATGTTTCAAAGCTATCCACGAGGTTTTCGGTGGCGAACTCCTCTGAAGTGGACAGCTTATCCCTTCTTTCTGTGTTGTCTTTTCTTAGTCTGGTAGCTCTGCTGAAATGTATTCCCTGAGAGTGACCATGTCGGCATTTGAAATACCAGTGACCTGGCTTCATAGCAACACACAAGCCACCACAGTAGGACAGACGGACAGACAGCTGGTGTAGATAGCACATAGACTATGCTTAATAAATATGTGATTTTTAACCTAAACAAATGGATGAAGGGGAAGAAAAAAATGTTTCTCTCATTTCTTGAAGTGAAATGCAGTGTCAGTTGTAGCAGATATGCAACTACTTTGCGGAGGCCCTGGGGAACCCTCCAGCAGAGGTCTCTAATCTCCTTTATCAGCACATGTGCATCCCTCACCACCTCCACTCCCCCCTCAGAAAGGAGTGTGGTGGGGAGGACATAGGATTCGTTCATTGCTATGAGACATTTTCTGGGAAGGACAGGCTTTCCAAGCCTCACAGACACATGTGAGTGGGAATTCCGATTCCTATTTGAAATAAATGCCAGGTTTGCAGAGGCAAGGAGGCTATTAAGTAAAAGCCCCATTATGTTTCATGGAACAAAGTAATAATTCTGGCTTTCTACTGCCTCAGGTATATATTTTCCACTTCCTGAGACCAAATGCCTGGCTTTTTCTTTCTTCCACCACAGCACATACCTCATTCTCAGAATCTCTTTTGCCCAACATTTCTTCTTAAAAACATGCTAGTATTCCCCACCCACCACAGAAACTTATAAATAGAGCTATGCTGTATTAACCTATCTGTGCAATTATCTGCTGGTGGGGCAGGACTTCTAGCCCCATGCTGGGCAATAGAATGCTGACCCTTGAGGTCCATTGGTTTATTTCAGAATACATCTCCAGGCTTTTCCTCCCAGTCTAGAGACTCCTCGGAACCAGTTCAGCACTAGAGTCTGGAATTCTTCCAAATAAGGAAGCAAACTTAATCCCTTTGTTTTTTTTTAAGTTGCATTTGCAGTCTATATTTTCTAGGCTAATTTTTTCTGTGTTGCTTGTCTGTGACTTTGTTTGCTCATCATTTGGGGATCGGTATCGTTGAAGCATGATGGCGTTAACATCGGATGACTGTGGGCCCAAATCATCTGGGCAGCAGAATGCTCAGGCTGTAGACTGTGTGTGCAAGCGGGAAGCCGAAGCTGTGGCCTTCAGCTGACTGCTAGCAGCTTCTTCCTTCGGAAGGCCCTCATTATCACTAGCTTGAGAATTGCTGCCAGTTCTAAGACAAATGTGGTGGTGCCACAGTCATTCATCAAGTGAAGGGCTGGAGCGACCTTTGCCTTCCACTGGGAAGAGATGAAAAGCTTTGGTGTCAACTCAGTGAAAATGGTCTAGATGCTCGAGCCTACCCATTCAAATCCAGAGCCAGTCCATGGCTAAGGGTCATTTGATGGAACTTTCTCTTCCTGCATATTTTATAGAAATCAGCCTCGAGTACTGGAAGTCCAGAGCCTTTTGCTGTTGCCTGCTTCCCATGAGAAACTGCTAATTCAGTGCCTTCATTCGTCTGAAGACAGGAGACACTTTTTGCTAATTGCTTTAGAGGTGCACAGGCATTTCATTTCAACTTCATAAAGGGGAGAGAAACAGGGACTTTCTCACCAAAGCCAGCTATCTTTAGTGGAGAGTCTCTCCCCTTCTCGCTCTCTCTCTCAAACACAAGCATATATTTCTAATTAGTATTTCAAAGGCAAGCTTAGAGACAAGGCAAGGAACCCAGACAGTTTTGTTTGGCTTGTTTTTTCACTTGTAGAAATGTTTTGTTTATGACATCACCCAAAATACTTCCACACATACTCTATGAGAAATAGGAAGGAGGCTAGGAAATGGAGCAAAGGTTTCTGCTCTTGAGCAGGCAGCCTTCGGAGAGCCCAGGAATTTTTCTGGACATGGGATCTTGGGCTAAGGGCACTTTAGCAGGTGAGGTCACAGGAGTGAACTTCCACAATTTCCTGTAGCTACTTTTCTTCCCTGAGACCATTCCCTCCTCTCCCCTGCCACAAGAGCTGGTTGCCTGAGAGAGAAATCTAGGGCAAGAGCAAGTAGGAGTGTCAACCAGGGCAGGGTGTTGGACACTCCAAAGGATGAAAGAGGGGTACTGGACCACAAGCTAAGGCTCCATAAAGCAAGCAAAGCTATTGCTTGGGAGAAAGTCTGGAACCAGAGCAGGTACAAGGAGGAATTGTGCCCAGAGATGGCAAACCAGTAGAGAAATAGAGAAGAGGTTCCAGGTCACTCACCTAAAGGCCAGGCAGGTGCAGCCTCTTCCAGGGAAGGCCCAGAGCACCCAGAGCTTGGACTGGGATGCATGCCAGGGAGCTAGTTTTCAGCTGTTCCTTATAAACATCCAGGTTGTTGCTAGCATTCCAGTGTTGACACCAGTTCTCCTCCCTTTATCAGAAGAGGCATATTCTCCATTCCAATGGTCAGGCCACCATCTGCATGCTTGATTCCACATTCCAACATCTCCCCTAAGACTGCCGTAATCATTCTCAAGCTTCACTAGAAGCCCCTATCTTTTTCTCTTAACTGTCTCTTTCATCTCATTTTATAGACATATCCAATATTTTTCCCACCACAGACAAAATAATGCTACCCTAAATTCTGGCTTTCCTGCTGAGTAATAGAAAGGCAGAGAGAAAGACCTGAAAATATGGGCAGAGGAGAAGAAAGGGAAACAAAGAGACAAAAGAGAGAAAGGAAGACAGCTTCATTTGTGTTTACCAATGCATACATAGGTCATATATAGTTTTGTTGTTGTTGTTTTTAAAGTCAGAAAGTAATCATACACAAGTCAAAATGGAGAGAATTCAGAACCGTTGATGTATTAACTTGTAAAGTCTTTTACTTAGGCATCTGATTTGTTAACTGATCACATATTTTATTTGTTGTGTCAGTTACATAATCTATTGTCAACTTGAGGAAGGGGTGGTCTAGCCTGGCAATCAGATCAAAGCCAATAAAGCCTTGGTGTGGGCATGGCCTTCTCCTGAGAATTCTGGGAACTTCTGCCTCCTTCCTGGAGGACACACACTCTCTCTTCTAGATATTCCTAATGACATGTCACATAGAACTATGCCAATGGAGCCAGAATCCTGGAGGCGGAGAAGCCAAGTGGAGATCCATGCCAGCACTGAGATGCTTCCCCCTTTACTGGATCCAAAAGACTTTCCACCCACTGTCCTGTGATCTTCCTGCATTTAGCATCATTGCACATGTTGCATGAGTCTGAAGAGGAATTTATAAAATTGGTATTGGACATATGGACTTGAACTGGATTGGGACAGTATGTTTTCTCAATATACAATTGCTCTTTTATATAAAACTTTCTTTTTAAAGATAATTTGAATGGGGGAGCTTACAGTTCTTAAAACAATCCATATAATGGTGTCAAGCATACATATGTTGCCATCATTAATTTCTAACCACTCACATGCTATTTGAGCCCTTGATATCAGTTCCTTTCTTTTTCACCTTTTTTGGGGGCTCATATATATCTTATCACAATACATACACCCATCCATTGTGTGCAAAGCACATTTGTTGCCATCATCATTCTCACAACATTTCCTTTCTACTTAAGCCCTTGGTATAAGCTCCTCATCTTTTCCCCTCTCTCAGGAACCCTTGATAATTTATAAATTATTATTATTTTGTCATATCTTACACTCTTCAATGTCTCCCTTCTGCCACTTCCCTGTTTTTCATACCCCAGGAAGAAGGTTGTAAGTAGATCCTTATCATCAGTCTCCCCTTGCTACCCTCCTGGTATTGTTACTCTCACCACTGATGCTAAAAGGATCAACTGTCCTAAATTCTCTATGTTCCTGGTTCCTGTCTGTACCAGTGTACATCCTCTAATCTAGCCAGATTTGTAAGGTAGAATTGGGATCATGATAGTGAGGGAGGCAGAATTTAGCAATTAGAGGCAAATTGTATGTTTCATCATTGTTATTCTATACCCTTACTGGTTCATCTTCTCCCTGCAAACCTCTGTAAGGGGATGTCCACTTACCTACAGATGGGCTTCGGGTCCCCAAACTGTACTCCCCCTCATTTGCAATGGTATATTTTTTCAGTTATTTATGCCTGATACCTGATCCCTTCAACATCTCGTGGTCATACAGGCTGGTGTGCTTCTTCCATGTGGACTTTGTTGCTTCTGAGCCAGATGGCTGCTTCTTTACCTTCAAGTCTTCAAGACCCCAGATGATATATCTTTCAACAGTGGGTGCCATCAGCTTTCTTCACCACATTTGTTCATACACACATTTGTCTTCAGCGATCATGTTGGGAAGGTGAGCATCATGGAATGCCAATTTAATGGCACAAAGTGTTCTTGCATTGAGAAAGTACTAGAGTAGAGGTCCAATGTCCATCTGATGCCTCAATGTTAAACCAAAAATATGTGCATGCAGATCTATTTCCCCATCATCATGTATAAATATATTTACATATGTACATGCCTATATTTAGACTTCTATCAATGTCCTTTGCCTCCTATTTCCTTCCTTGATTTCCTTTTACTTTCCTCTTGTCCCACTATCATGCTCAGCATTCATGTGGGTTTCAGCAATTTCTCTCAGTTACATAACCCTTGACCAATCCCTACCAGGCCTCTCACACCCTCCTTGCCACTGATTTTACATCACTTGTTGTTCCCTTATTCCTGGGTAGGTCAACACCACCTCCTTTCCCCCACCTCCCCCTCTCCCATGTCCCCCCTGAACCATTGATCCCATTGTTTTCTCCTCCAGAGTGTTCATCCAGCCTATGTTAAAGACTTGCAGAGATAATAATATGCACAAAAAAGAAAACATAGCTATATGAAGTGACAAAAGGAAACAAAACAACAACAAAAAGATCAATGTCTGGCTGAGCCCCGGTGGCATCGTGGTTGTGCGCGGGACTGCGGCCCACTGGGACGGAGGTTCAATTCCAGCTCCACAGAGCAAAGACTGGGCCTCCTACTCTCGCCACCTGAGGGCAGTGATGCCCCCCCAAAAAAATAAACAAACAAAAGATCAATGTCCAGAAATATATATGTATGTATATACGTATATATATTATGAAAAATAAAAATGAAAATGAAAAACCTGTAATAGTTCAAGGTCTGTTTGTTGACCTCTAGGAGTGTCCTCTGATTGAGTCTGATGAGGTGCCACACCCTGTCCCCAAAGTTCATCCCGGGCACTCCCCCGGGACCTCCAGGCTCTGCTCCCCCAGCTGCTCTGCTGCACACCCTTAGTGTTTTTCCTTGATACGGTGGGGTCAGACCAGGTGCAGTACCAACAACTGTATCTCCAGTGAAGTCCTGTATAGGTCAGCAAGGGATGTCATGTGTCATAGTGGAGCCGGCCATATAGTTCTCTCTGTATTGGCTATTCCAAGTGGGGAGATCATCCTCAAGGCTTGGTGGGCCAGGATGTGCTCCACTCTCTCTTCCTCCCCCTTCATTTGCTCCCATGTGCTCTGGTCAGACATGTCCCTCTCCCCAAGTTGCATATTCAGTGCTGTCCTCTAAAGTAAATTGCTCTGGTGGGAGGGGCGGCTGTCCACATAGTTGGGATTGGGGTCAGGCTCTTACGCCCCTCCACTGGCTCTCTTCTCCATATGGTCACACTGCATCCACATCCTGAAACACCAGGTTTACGTCTGATCCCTCTTTCCCTGTGGAGATATAAACAATATCTTCCCCCTTGTGTGGAATAGTGCCCTGTTTCCCCGCTTCATATTATTATCTTCCCCCTCTCCTCCTTTTTAGTTCTCTACCATAAGTAGGCCCAGATTTGGTCTGGCCTCTGCCATACTATGTGGACCTCACCCTGGGAATTTTTGTATACAGTAGCCTTTTCCCTATGCCCCTCCTTTTTTTAATTTTAAGCTTACCTCAACAGATTTGGGTTGTACTTAACCTTTTGTGCTTTACTTACTTCTCAGAATAATTTCCTCCAGTTCTTCCCATGCAGCAATATGCTTCATGCATTCATCACGACTTTTCAGTGATGTGTAGTACTCCATTGTATGTATGTACCACAGTTTTTTAATCCATTCATCTTTTGATGGAAATTTGGGTTGTTTCCTATTCCTTGCAAATGTGTACTGTACCATGATGAGCATTGAAGCACAGATGTCTGGCAGGGTTTGTTTCTTGCCTCTTCTATGTTTATGCCCAGTAGGTGGGTTGCTGTGTCATATGTGTTTTAGAAATCATCAAATCAATTTCCATAGTGGTTGTACATACTTACAGGTCCACCAGCAGTGAATGAGAGTTCCTACCTCACCACACCCCCTCCAAAACTTGTTGATTTCTGATTTTTTGAATTGGACTATCTTTGAGGGTGGTATCTCATAGTTGTTTTAATTTGCATTTCTTTTATGGCTAATGATCAGGAATATTTTCTCATATGTTTATCGGCCATTCAAATTTCTGCCCCTGTAAAACTTCTGTTCAGATCTTTTGCGCACCTCCTCAGTGAGCAATTTTTCACTAATTATAAGCTTGCAAAGTATTGTTGATCTTAGTAATAATGCCTTTGTCTGATATGTCATTGCTAAAGATGTTTTCCTAGTCGATGGGCTCTCTTATTACTCTTGGTGAATTCTTTTTATGTATACCAGTGATTTATCTTCACTTGAACATTTGTGACTCTTCTGTATTTGTTTCCTTCCCTATTTCTGATAGCTTATGTAGTTCCTGTGCCAAGGTTCTCAGGTTTGTTCCAATTCCCTCACTACTGGCCCCTAAGGGTTTGGGATTTCACCTCAAGATCTGTGATCCACCTTAAGTTTATTCATTTTGTTTTTTAATGATTTTATTGGGGGCTATTACAGCTCTTATAGCATTCAATACATCATTTGTATCAAACATATTTGTACATGTTGCCATCTTCATTTCCAAATATTTTCGACTTGAGCCCTTAGTATAAGCTCTTCTTTCCCCCTCCTTTTTTTGAATAAATCATTTTATTGGATACTCATACAACTCCCATCATGATCCATATATACATCAACTGTATGCAGGCCACGTTTGCACACTTGTTGCCATCATCACTCTCAAAACATTCTCCCTCCACTTAGATTCTCAGTACCAGCTCCCCATATTTCCCTTCTCTCCCTCCCCCAAATTTATTTTTGTGCATGGAGTGAGGTAAGGATCTTGCTTCATTGTTCTGCAGGTAGATAACCATTTTTTTTCCAACACCAATTTTTGAAGAGGGCATCTGCTTTCCATGTGACATTTTTGGGGCCCTTATCAAAAATCAGTTTCCCATATGCTGATGCTTTTATTTCTGGGTCTTCAGCTCATTTCTATTGGTCTGATTATCTGTCTTTATGCCAATACCACACTGTTTTGAGTACTATAGCCATGTAATACGTGCTAAAGCCAGATAGAGCAAGCCCTCCCACTTTGTCCTTCTTTAGGAGTCCTCTGCTAATTCTGGGTTTCTTCCCCCTCCATATGAAGTTGGTCATCAATTTTTCCAATTCTTTCAAGAAGGTTGGTGGTATTTCTATTGGGATAGCATTGAACTTATATAATGCCCTGGGCAGAACTGACATCTTAACTATATTGAGTCTTCCAGTCCACAAACATGGGGTATTCTTCCATTTGTTGAGGCCACTCTTGGTTTCATGTATAGTGTTCTATGATTTTCCTCATACAAATCTTTCATTTTTTTTATTCAGGTATATTCCTAAGTATTTCAATTTGTGCTTGGCTATTGTAAAGGGTACTATCTTTTTAATTGCCTCTTCTGTGATCTTGTCTAATGTGTATAGCAGACTGATAGACTTGTTTGCTGATTTTGTATCTGCCATAATCCTCTATTGCTTCCTAGAGTCCACTTGTGGAGTTTAGTGGATTTTCTATGTGTAGAATCATATCATATGTGAACAATGATAATTTAGCCTCTTCTTTACCTAGAGGAGTACCTTTGATGTCTTTTCTTTGTTTTCCATTTTGTTAGTTAGGACCTCCAGTACGATGTTAAATAAAAGTGGGGACAAGGGGCATCTTTAGTCCCCTTTTTCAGTGGAATTGTTTTTGCCTTTTCTCCATTGACTACCATTCTGCCTGTTGATTTTTCATATGTAGTTTGTATAATATTGAGGAATTTTTCTTCTATTCCTATCTTTTTGAGTGTGTTAAACAGGAATGGGTGTAGGATGTTGCCGAATGCTTTTTCCGCATCTATGGACCTTATATCATTTTTTTCTGTCAATGTGATGAATAATACTAATGGTCTTTCATATGCTAAACTATCCCTGCATCCCTGATAGGATCCAATTAGTCACAGTGAATTAATTTTTTTATGTGCTTTTGTATTCTATTGGCCAATATTTTGTTAAGGGTTTTTTACATTGATGTTCATTAGGGATATTGGTCTGTAGTTCTTGATTTTTGTAGGACCCTTGCCTGGTTCTGGTGTTAGTGTTATACTAACTTCATAGAAGGAGTTCGGGAGTTTGCCACCTTTTTCTATGTTTTAGAAGAGTTTGTGTAGGATTGGTATCAGTTCTTCCCTGAATGCTTAATAGGATTCTCCTGTGAAGCCATCTGGCCCAGGTGTGGGGAAGTGGAGGTGAATTTTTGTTGTTGTTTTTGGTAATCCCTTAATAATCTTGTCTATTTCTTCCATTGCTTTGGGTCTGTGGAGGTTCTTGACATCCATCTGGGATAGTCTAGGGAGGGATTATGTTTACAAGTGTTTTTCCATGTCTTCCAACTTGTTGAATTCATTAGAGTACAGGCCTTCATAGTACTGTGTAATTATCCTTTTGATTTCATCAGGGTCTCCAATGTCCCCTGTTTCATCCCTCATCTTTGCAAATGACACTTGTCCCTTCCTTTCTTTGGTTAGCTTTGCCAGCAGTCTATCAATTCTGTTAATCCCTTCAAAGATCCAACTTTTACTTGCATTAATTTTTTCTATAGTTTTCTTGTTTTCTTTCTCCTATATCTTAGCTCTGATTTTTATTATTTCTATCTCTTTGCTCTTAGTAGGGTTGTTGTTGACTCTGCTCTAATTGGTGTAAGTTTTGTATGAGCATATCAACAAGTCTCTCTTCTTTTTTCATGTGTGCATCTATTGCTATTAGCCTTCCTCTGATGAATGCCTTTGCTCTATCTCAAACATTTTGGTACGTCGTATTTTCATTCTCATTGGTTTCCAGAAACTTCCTGATTTCATCTCTGATCTGGGTCAGTACCCACTCTTTTTGAAGTAGAGAATTTTTCATTCTCAAATTGCTCACCTTTGTTTTCATCACCGTCCTTCTGTTGATTTCCAGTCTTATGGTACAGTGATTGGAGAGAGAGAGACTTCTGTATGATCTTTATGTGCTTGAATTTACTCAAGTTCAACTTATGTCTCGGCATGTGGTTTATCTTCAAATATGTTTCATGTGGGCTTGAAAATAATGTTAATTTTTTTGAATTGGAGTGGAAAGTTCTGAAAATATCTATCAAGCCAAGTCATCCATTTCTGCTGTTTAGATTTATAGCCTCTTTGTTGGATTTCTTTCCCAGTGATCTTTTTCAGAGAGTGGTGTATTAAAGTCAACAACTAATTTTGTTGAGCCTCTGATTTCTTTTTTCATCTTTTGGAGTGTTTTGAGATATTTCATGAGTCTCTCATTGGGCGTGTATATACTTATTATGGTCACTGGTTCTTGGTCTACTATTCCTTTGAGCATCATATAGTGCCCCACCTTGTCTCTTATTATGGTCTGTACCTTGAGATCAGTTAACGTTACCCCTGTTTTTTTAATTATTGTTTGCTTGGTATATATTTTTTCTAACCTTTAATTCTCACCTGCTTTTCTCCACAAGCTTGAGATGTGTCTCCGGTAGGCAGCAGATCAATGATTTATGTTTTCTGCATCAGTTTGTTGGCCTCTACCTTTTAATGCCCGAGTTCAGATTATTCATATCCTGTGTTATTTATATACATCTGTGGACTCTGTGATGTCATTTCGTACCTTTCGTGTTGGTGCCTACCTATCTTATCCATTTGTGTTGTGCGTGTGTTGCCTTCTTTCGATTATTGAGTCAATGCTATATTGAAGATTGTAAAACTCTTTCTTTTCTTTTTTTTTTGTGGGCACCACTGCCTCTGGTGATCATGGGCACTATCCAGTGCCACTCCTGAGAGCCACCGCTGGATTTGAACCACCAAGCCTGCGGGCCGCAGTGCCACACTCAACCACTTACGTCACTGGGGCTCAGCCCAAAAACTCTTTCTTATACACATGTGAGTCTCCATAGATTTGTTTCTCTAGTCTACATGGACTAATACATATGTAGTAGCCTATATGTTCGCTACAATAAAAAATTTATGTTAAAAATTTTTGAACAAACAACAACAAATGTTGTGCTTAGGGTTCTAGCTCTCCTCAATGCCTCATCTCTCTTTACTTCATGGGTTGGTTTTCTTTGCAGAGTTTTCTCAATAGCAGGTACATTTCCCAAGTATCACAGTTGAAATCTAAAATGAGAATTGACCCTCTTTTGCTGAGGTCTGTATCACAAGTGTCTGGAAAGATGCTCTCTGGTTCTTGTGCGGATTTTGTACCTGCATCCAGTGGTATGAAGAAGAAGCAACACATTTGAATGGTGGTGCTGGAAAAGAATATTGAGAGTACTGTGGTCTATTGAAAGGACAAACAAATCAATCTGTCTTGGAAGAAACACGGACTGTTCCTTAGAAGCAAGGATAGTAAGACTTCGTCTTACATATTGCGATCATGTGATCAGGAAAGACCAGTCCCTGAAGAAAGACACCATGGTGGGTAGAAGGGCAGTGAGGAAAAGGAAGGCTCTCAATCAAATGGATGGATATCTTGGCTCCATCCATAGGCTCCAGTATAGGAACAATAGTGAGGATGGTACAGATCAGACGGTAGTTGTATTTTTTTTTTTTTACTGTGCATAAGGTCACTATGGGACAGAACCAGCTCAATGACACCTAAAAAAACAACAGCAACAACAGTGGTGTGCCTCTTAGTCGGTGTAATGATAAGCTAGGCCTTTGGGGCCATTTGGAGCAGGGGACTTCATTTAATCAGGCCCCAGAAAGAGTCATCTCATCAAAACCATGTGGCGCAGAGGTGGGTGACTGATCAAAAGATAAATGACATTCTGGTCAGAGAAAAGGGAAAGAATGAAGATGGTTTGACATTGAAATCAGTGAGTTTCCATTAGCCTTGACCTTTGCCTTTCTACTTTCCCCTTCTTCCTCTGTGTGCTCCCTCTGTGCGGTCTCTTCCATCCCCATGGCGTCCATGCTCATGAATTAATGATCTCCCAACTCTCCTTCTTCAGCCCTGCCTTGGCGCCTGAGCTCCAGCTCATATATCATTTGTTAACTCAAGATCTCCATCAGGATGGCCTCCAACAGTCCCAGACTGTGAGTGTGCCAAATGGTATTCATTGTTTCTGCCCAACAGTATTCCCCTCTGCTTCATTAGTTATAAAAATCAGTCATCTCTGACTCCTTTCGCTTCCCACTCCCACTCCTAGCTGATCAGCAAGGCCAAGTCCGATTGATTTGTGCCTCTAGATATCCACCGTATGCATCCCTTTTTTTCCCACTCCGGTGGCCTATTCTAACTCAAGCCCACACTGTCTTATAGCTTGACTCTTGTAGTGAATCCTTCCCTGATTTGCATGCCTCCTCCCATCCACCCAAACTTCAAGCAGCATAAGACAATGGAAATGTGATCATGCCTTTCCCTGACTCAAGGTCTTTAGAGACGTCTGATCACCTCTATGATGAAGTCTGGGTGCCTGAAGATGAGCACAGAGCCCTTAAACATTTCAACCCATTTTTGCCCCCAGATTACACCACCTGTTCTCTTACCTCTGGATCTTCCCAGCTTCTGTTTCTATCTAGAATTCCTTCTCTACCACTTAGCTGACCGGTTATCTCTTACTCCTCTTTTTCGGGGGCGGGGGGCATAATGGGCCTCTGGTGGGAGTAGGAGGCCTAGTCTTTGCTCCTGGAGAGCTGCTGCTGGATTTGAACCTCCAACCCAATGGGCTGCAGTCCTGCACTCAACCACTACACCACTGGGGCTCAGCCCTATTACTCCTCTTTCAATGACCTCATAACTGTGCATCTCTTCCTCACTACACCCCTGTAGTTCAGGAACTAGAGGTTCACAATATGCACTCCAACAGTTTGTGATCCAAACCTTAATAATATTAACTGTTCATTATAAATATGTTTTTTGATAAATGAAGGAAGAAACGAACAAATTCCAGATGTATATCCAAACACACATGCAAATAACCCACTGTTGTCCTTACTCGTGGCAACTGCATGTGTTACAGTGAATTTTCTTGGGAGTAATCTTTATGGAAGCAGAGTGCTCGGCCTTTCTTCCATGGTACTGCTAGTGGGTTCAAACCACCAAGCTTCCAGTGAGCATCAAGCATAGGTTATGCCACTTAGGGGCCCTTCATATGCATTGTGAATGGGAAGGGATCATAGCCACCGAGTTTTGCTCTCTGGGTAGTGTTTCCAGTGTGGCAAACTCTTTTCTCTCTTGTAAACAGTGTAAGTTTGTTTCAGTGTTAAAAGTAATAAGAGTAAATCACCGAGGCAGAGCCTTGACAGTTAAAACCACAAGCTCATCAAATGGTTGTCTGAGAGGTGCTGGCATGTCATGGGAAACACATTTCTTTAAAAAAATAGAATCATTATTATATCTTATCTCCAGATTACTACATTTCCTCCTGTTTTGGTTATAATCATATATTTTAATAATAAAAGTTCATCACTGGTTCTATACATTTTTCTGTCTCTGTTAGAAGACATGTGCTGTGTGACATAATGATATCTCTTTGTCATCACCAGGAAGTTGCAGGCAATGTCTTCACTTTTTGAGCAATCCAGTCTATGAATTATCAGAGGCATTAACTCTCGTTAGCTTAACCTTTACTGAAAGACAAATTGAGGCATCAGGAAAGTCAAATTTGACTTCAAGGACAAAAATTTTATCTCTATGTTCCTATTTCTTGCTTATTTTCTAGAACCAGGTAATCTGCTTAAAGAGAATTAGATAACTTCTACTGAGAAATTAAATGAAGAGAACTAGTTGCCTGTTTGGATCTGGTTATCAGTCAAATGGTAAGACTGCAGAAGAAAAGCTAAAAACAGGTCCAAAGATAGACAATAGAAAGAACATGTTTTTCAAAATTGCATCTACCAGCCATAAATTTGGTGTGGCAATATAAGTCTAAAGTATCCTCCTGGTTATAAATAATTCCCTTTCTTGATAATTTGAGTATCAGCCACAAGAGAATGAAAATCATCACTTGGCCCTGAGCAAATTATAAGATGAAAGACTTGACCATAGATGGTGCGCTCACTCTTTATCAACAATGATAAAGGTCTAATATCGGAATTCTTGCTGTTTCCTCATTCCTTCCAGGCTCAAGGTTAACACCATCAAAGAGCCACAGCACTCTTTATAGTGAAGCATATACAGCAGTCAGAAAATTATGGGGACCACAGCTGACCTCCTGTAAGTAGAAACGAATCTGCCTCCTTTCTCTCACTTGGGACTGATTGCCACAAGGCAGAGATCAAGCATGCTTCCACCCTCCATCCTTCTTTTAGCCTGGGCTGACATCAACCGTTCCTCCCACAGCACTGTACTTCTCTGCTGCAGTCAATCATCCATTGCAATGACCACACAGAACTCACAGTTAATATTCCTGATTATGGAGGTCCACTAGGGACACTCCTTGCCAGCAGGAATGATTATGGAGGTCCACTAGGGACACTCCTTGCCAGGAGGAATGATGAGACTTCATCTCACATACTTTGGACACATTGTTAGCAGAGACCAGTCCCTTTGGAAGGACATCATCCTTGCTAAAGTGCAGAGGCCGTCAACAAGAGGAAGATTCTCAACGGGATGGGCTCCAACATCAGTACAAGTGTGAAGATGGTGGGATTTTGCTCTGTTGTACTTATGGTCACTATGAATGGGAACTGATTTGATGGCACCTAATGACAGGTTAGGGATTTTAGCAGGTCACTACATGCCAGGGTCAGAAAACATTAAAGATATAGTCATTGGTCCACAGCAGCACCTCCTTTCACCCAACAGTCAAGTCTCTCTTTGGCCCTCAGCCTCTCCATCATGCAGTCCCTTGGCCTCTTACTGAGTAGGGCAGAAATCTTACCTGCCATGCTACCTCACTGCCTCATGATCTCAGCAGCAGGACTCTTCTGCTCTGGTACCTCTGGTCATGACATCGCATGACCTCTGCTGTTTTTCTCACTGCAGGCGTGGATCACCTACATGCTGGTGACCCTTCTCCATGATGGTCCCAGGAATTCTCTCTTCCTGCTTCTTATACACAGAGGAAAAGCAAAACTGACCAATCCCTTATTTGCATCATCCCACCTAATCATTTGGTGAGAGGTACAGAGACACAGATTAAAGAGCTACATTTAAACAATTTTATGTCATGAAACCAGCTTTTGAATCTTCTATACAGCATTACTGATGGTGTCAATAGTTAGAGGGAGAGGGTATGTTTTGAGCTGGGTTTTCCAGAGAAACAAAGTCAGTGGCACTCTGTAAAAGAAGGTATCACAGGACAATCCAACTCAAGACTATGGGTCCAATGCCGGCTGGAACCCTCATCAGACGGTTGCAGGTCAATGAAGACAAAAGGTGAAATCGGGAGCAGGGAAATTGTGGGCTGGTGGGTATAGAGTCACAGTCACATGGATCCAAATGGATGGGAACATGATATGGGGCCACCATTGCAGGTAGACACAGAATCCAAGCAAAGAAGAAGCTAGGAATTTAAGGAGTCCAGCCTCTCTCTCCTCCACCTGCCAGACTTCCACCAGTGTTTCCATTATTCCAGCCCAGTGAGCTTTCTGTTTCGGTCCGCCATATGGGGGCATGGGGAAGAATAAAGCAGAGTAAAGAGTAGACTTAAATGAGACCAATACATTGGGGGAGATAACGACAGACTGAAACACGTAGCTTCTTGTAGCCTGTCTCCTTGTGCTGTTTTCGGCAAATGAGTAAAAAAACACAACAGGGTGGGTTGCTAATGCTAGAATGTTCTTGAATGCTGATGTTCTCATTTTCCCATTGGTTGGGCAGAATGAGCCTGCAGAATAAAGGGATGGATGATGTAATTCTCTAAGTTAACATTCTAAGCCAATTGGGTTGTTGGCAAGAAAACCCCAGTCTACGCTGTTAAAGGAAGATGTGATAGACTTTTTTATGTCTGACACATCTCAAGCAAAGCACCCAAGAAAAATGTCTTCAATTATTTTCATCTGTCTGCAGACAGGATCCTTGTTTCTCTGGAGCCATCTGCAAGTAGTGCTCATCTCCCATCGGACTCTCCAGCCAGTGGAGAAGGGTGCACTTTCTGGAGAGTTTATTCATAGTCCATCTTTATAGTTTTAATTGAAATCTGATATCCCGAACCCACATATCCTGAAATCGACCATCACGTGTTTTGTGAGGATTTCTTTTCATGGCATTTTCTTGTGCTACAAACAGGAAGAAACATATTTCTTTTCTGCTGTGGAAAACGTTCTGTATGCCATTTTTCAGACATAAAAAATCTAAAACTGTCCATGGAGAATTCTGGGAAAGATCTCAGGAGAGGAGCAGGTCTTGTCTAAGTAGGATTTGTGTTTTGATGAGCAGTTAGGAGAGCAGCTCGCATAACTATCATACATAATGTTCGTTCGAAGAAGAATAGGGGGAAAGAGAGGGAAACATATTAAAGATGAATATAATGTATTGCATTTTTCTTCTTTTTGGTACATAGGTAAATAACGCAAAGAGGTGTAAATGTGTGTTCTTTTGCCAATTTATCACCACTTATCATCTTGTCATGTAACAAATTAATCCAGTGAATATTTATAGTCTGTTTGGTCATTGTTTTTGACTTGCAATGATTCATCAGAAAAAGTAAAGCAGCATTTGGGTGCATATTTTCTAGTTGTATTTAAAGATCTTTGACTCACTTTAATATGCAAAGTCTACATATTACGTGTTTGAGAATCCTACAAAATAATAAGCTTCAAAATCCCCTTAAATTTTTCTTTATTTTCCTTGGGCCAGGGAAATTATGGTAAAGAATTAAAGACCCAGAACCAGGGATCAGAGGCAATGAGACTCCCTGTTCTGCTGGAATCCCTGGACGATGCAAATAGCTAACTCACTGGGTTGCTCACTGAAAGAAATGAGACTCAAGCCCACCCAGGGGCGCCCTAAAGCAAAAATCTAGCATGATACTTGATAAAAAACGAGACATTGGGGGCTGAGCCCCGGCGGCATAGTGGTTGAGTGCGGGACTGCGGACTACTGACTTGGCAGTTCAAATCCAGCAGCAGCTCTCCAGGAGCAAGGCTGGGCCTCCCACTCCCACCAGAGGGCAGTGATGGCATTGGACGCTCTCTGTATTACAGTTCAACTCTGCAGCACATCCAGTTGCTGGAGGTCAGGGGTCAGTCTGCAGCAGCTGGTTTGTTGTTGTTGTTGCTGCTGTTGCTGTTAAGTACCCTCAAACTGGCTCCCCCCCATAGTGATCCTGTGTACAAGAGAAGGAAACACTGCAGTCCTGCACCATCCTCACAACTGTCCCTATGCCTGAACCTATTCATGCAGCCACGGTGTCATTCCAGCTTGTCACAGGGCTGCTTCTTTTTGGCCACTCCTTCGCTTTACCAGACTGTAGTAAACTGGTCTCTCCTGACAGTAGGTCCAAAGTATGGAAGGCAAATCTCACCATCCTTGCCTCTAAGGAGCACTCTGATCAGATTTCTTCCAACACAGACCTACTTGTCATTTTAGTAGTCGATGGTACTTTTTGTTTGTTTGTTTTTATTTTTTATTCTTTTCTAAATCATTTTATTGGGAGCTCTTACAGCTACCATAGCATTCCATAGTCCAATTACATCAAGCACTGTTGTACAGTTGCTTACCACAGTCAGTTCCAAAACATTGTCTTTCTACTTAAACTCCTTTATCAGCCCTCCTTTATCCCCTCCCTCCCTCCCCTAGCCCCCAGGAACCCCCATTTATCTGTTGCTATATCTTAACACCACCCAGAATATTATTCACAATTCTGTGGTTCTCTCCCCTCAAGTGGGGTTATACAGTCATCAATGCTATTTGCTCCCCCTCACTCCCCTTCTCCCCACTCCCTCTCTTCCTGTGCCCTCAGGGAACCAATACTCCTACTACTGTTTCTGAAGGGTTATCTACCTGGGTTTTCAAGTATCACGCTATCTTAATTATACAAGTGAACATACATAAATCTAATGTAATTCATAAGGAAAATCAAATAAAAACCATACTAGTCAGGGGAGGAAATATTAAAGAAGCAGAGGATACTTATGTGTTTCATCAGTGCTATACCACACCCTGGATTTATCTTCCCTTCTGTGTGGCCCTTCTAAGACGGACTGTACAATTATCTTACGGGTGGGTTGTGGGTCTCTACTACAGGCATGCCCCTTCACCTCGATTTGGCTGATTGTTTTTGAACTTCTGCTACCTTTCCCCATTGACACCTCATGTTCATACCTGCTGGTACGCTTCTTCCGTGTGGGGTTTTTTTGCTTCCCTGACCATGGTATTTTCAATATCCTTCTCCAGCACCACAATTCAAATGCATCTATTCTTCTATGGTCTTCCTTTTCAATGTCCTACTTTCACATGCAGATGATGTAATGGAGAATATCATGGCTTGGATCAGGCTTCTTTAAGTCCTCAGAGGAACACTCTTACTCTTTTAAATAGGTCTTGTGCGGCAGAGTTGACTAATGCAATACGTCTTTTCATCTCCTGACTGCTGCTTCTGTGAGCATTGATTGTGGATCCAAGTAAGGCAAAATCCTTGACAACACTAACCTTTTCTCCATCTATCATGATCTTATGGGTCATTTGTGAGGATTTGGGGCTTTCTTACAGTGAGTTGTATTCCATATTGAAGGCTATCATCCTTGACCTTCATCAGCAAGTACTTCAAGTCCTCCTCACTTTCAGCAAGGTTTTGCCATCTGCATGCCATTGGTTGTTAATAAGCCTTCCTCCAATCCTGATACCATATTCTTCTTCATATAATTCAGCTTCTCTGATGATTTGCTTAGCACATGGTCTGAGCAAGTATGGGGAGAGGACAAAACCCTGATAGATACTTTTCTGATTTTAAATCATGCAGTATTCCCTTCTTGTGTTCACACAACAGTCTTTTAGTCCAATTATAAGTTCTGAATAAGCACGATGAAGTGTTGCAGAGTTCCCATGCTCCTCAAAGTTGGCCACAGTTTATTATGGGCCACACAGTCAAGTCCCTTTGCATAGTCGATGACAAACAAATAAACATCTTTCTGGCATTCTCTGCATTGAGCCAAGATCCATCTGACATCAGCAATGATATCCTTTGTTCCACATCCTCTTCTGAATCTGTCCTGAAATTCTGGCAGTTCTCTGTTAGTATGCCAATTTAACTATTGTTGAATGATCATAGGTAATATTTTACTTGAGTGTGATATCAGTGATATCATTCTATAGTCTGAGCATTCTGTTGGGTCACATTTTTTTTGGAATGGGCAATAATAGAAATCTCTTCCAGTCAATTGACCAAGTAGCTGTCTTTCAAATTTCCTGGCATAGATGAGTGAGTGCTTCCAGTGCTTCTTTAGCTCTTTTGGACATTTCAATGGGTATTCCATGAATTTCTGGAGCCTTGTTTTGGGCTAATGCACTCAGCGTAACTTGAATTTCTTCCTTTAGCATCATTAGTTCTTCTTCATATGTTACCTCCTAAAATGGTAGACTGGTGTCCAGTTCTTTCCAATACAGTGACTCGGTATTCTTTCCATCTTCTCTTGATGTTTCCTGCATCATTCAATATTTTCCCTGTAGAAACTTTCAAAATTTCCATTAAGGCTTGAATTTTTTTCTTGAGTTCTTTCCAGTTCAGATATGCTGAGCATGTTCTTCCCCTTTGATATTATAATTCTAGGTCTTCCTCTGAGTTCTCTTCAGCAGTCATGTTTCTCCTCTACCTTGACCCATCCCCTACCTGCAAGTCCAATTTGTGAACTACTTGAGTGTTTGCCTGAGTACTCAGCAGTCACACTTGCCCTTCCTGTGCTTTATTTGATCAGTTCAAATCAGTGCCTCTTCTCATGAGATCAAAACCATCCCAACAGGAGGGGAATAGATGGTGCATGAAATATGGCTCTTGCCTTATAGCGCTTACAGTCTGATGAGGGAATTAAGAATACACACCAAACCAAACACTGTCATGGAGTCAAGGCCAGCTCATAGTGACCCTAGAGGACAAGATAGAAATGCCCTCTGAGTTTTCAACACTGTAACTCTTTACAGGAACAGAAACCCCCGTCCGTCGTTCCCCACAGAATGCACACAGCTAATGCTAATTCACAGGACCGATAATACACCCAGTGAAAAGTTCACAGATGGAAAATCTTAATAGAGATAGGGCTTGCAAGAAAGGGCTGAATTCTTTCTTTCTCAGCAGGATGAACCTGGAAAGTTTAGGGAAGGACCTGATTTTAGGGATGAAACTTCACCAGGGAGAAGGGAGAGCTACCACCTATCTAAGCTGTTAAGGCATGAGGTTAGGGATGTGGAGTCTCAGGAGGTTCCCATGGCCAGAGGAGAGCAAGAGAGCTATGGTATTCAACAACTGAGGGAAAAATTACACTGTGGAAAAGAATCAGTGACGGGGAGAATGTTGATTGAGTTTGGCATCTTTTCCAAAGAGTTTGACATAAAAATCCATTAAGAAATGTGGCAGTAATTTATGACGTTAGATTACATCAGGAAGACATGCTTGTTTGTTTTTCCTTAAACGGGAGTTATTTAGGCATTGGAGTCCCTGGATGTGATAGTGAAGATTTATTGTGCCTAGCTGGCTGAGGAACACATGTGGGATTCATTGAAAGGCAGTGAGATGAATGGCTTCATGAGTCTCACCTTCCTAGTCTCTTGCTCTCATGGTCAGACCAGCTGCGGCTGCTTTAGCAACTTCTCTGTCTCAGCTGGCAAGGTGAACTTCCTGTGAGACATCCCGAGAAAAAGCCACATGGACCTACCCTGATGTAGCCCTGGGTACTGCAGAAGCCACGTGGAGACCCCTGCCAGCGTTGAGATGCTTACATGCTTACTGATTCAGCTTTTCTCCTGCAGTCGGCATCATTGCCTGTGCTTTGAGGACTTTGTAGATTGGTGTGGAACAGATGGGCTAATGTTGGAGCAATTAATTTGGACTGGACTGGGTTGGGATGCTGAATGTACAATTACTTTATATAAAACTCTCTCTTATAAGATATAACTGTTGATAGATTTTGTTTCTCTAGTCTGCCTAGACCAGTGGCTCTCAACCTGTGGGTTGTGACCCCTTTGGGGGAGTGGGGACAACCCTTTCACAGGGGTCACCTGATTCATAACAGTAACAATATTACAGTTATAAAGTAGCAGTGAAAATAATTTTATGGTTCGCAGGTTCACCACAGCATGAGGAACTATTAAAGGGTCGCAGTATTAGGAAGGTTGAGAACCACTGACCTAGACTAACATACTGGATGATACAAATAATTAGTTCCATTTTCTTAGGACCTAAAGATTAGGAGATCAAGGCCATAGTGGAACCTTGAAAGAAAAGCCCAGTGATCTCTGCTCCTGAAACAAAAGCCACTGGTGTTTCTATCAAGCTCAATTCTACTTTGACACATGCAGGGTCACCAAGAGTTAAAATCAACTCAAAGACAATGCATTTATTTGGACATTCAGTTGAATATGAGCTTGGCAATCTGGAAGGAGAGTCTCATTAAGGAGCTGGGAAGGAATGGGATCAGGAACACAGATGGAAATATTCAGGAGGGACACCTGACTCTTCTCAGAGATAAAAGAGTGGGGAGAAAATCCAAGCAAAGGGTGAAGATGCTGAGTGAGTTCATGGAGGACGGCTTTCATCCTCCCACTTAAGAAGGAGGTGAGAATTTCAGCTGCTAGTGTAAAGGATTGTGAACTATGAAAATCAAAAGTATTGAGAGTAGGCATGGTAACTCTTGTGTTCAAAAAAGCTAATCTGTAAAAAGTAGTAAAAATTCCATTTGGGATGCCAATCAAGTATATTTGGGACCAAGAATACAGGCCACAAGCAACATTGCTTTGAGGTAAAATGGTGTTGGTTTTTTAAAGTAAGGGATCCTAAAGACAAAAATTAAAGAGAAGGCTAGCATTCCTACTAAGTACCTAGATTCTTCCTTAATTTTTTCCCTCTTTTTGGCTAAGAAAATAGGCTAACTAGTTTGAACATCTTAATTGTAGAGAGACTTTGAGAACTTGAAAGTAACCTTGGCAGAAAGAGGTCCATGGTATAACAAAAGGATCTTTGTGGCATAAACCCCTCAGAACAAAGGCTGGAGGTAGGAATTTCTGAATTCTCTGAAGAGTCCACTGAAGACAGAAAATTCCTTCATCTTTGACAAATTGGCCTTTGCTAATTGATCCTAGAGAACAATGTAGTGAAAAGACTGTGGCCTTTGAGCTCTGTAGGAGCCCTGGCAACCCAGTGGGCTCTGTGTTAGGCTCTTAACCACAGAACCAGCCATTCAAATTCACCTTTTGCTCCTTGGGGTAAATATGTGGACTTGTACTTCCATAAAGAGCTATGGTCTCAGAAACCTATGGAGGCTGCTCAATCCTGTGCTATACTGTCCTTATGAGTCAGAATTGGTCATTGGTAGTGAGTTTGAGTTTTTTGGTTTGATCTCTGAGTGTCCAGGTTCAAGACTGGGTCTCCTATTTATGGGTGTATAACCAAGGCAAATTAGTCTCTCTGAATCTCATGTACAAAGACAAGCCTCACTAAACCATCAGATAACACTAGATAGAATTGTCAGACTTGGATGAGTTAGCAGATACCCTCTCCCTACCCTGCCATAGAAATGGTCAAATATTTGTTGCATACAGCATCACAGTATGGATGACACCCTCTTTCAGGGGTTAAAGCATGACTTTTAAAACATGACCCAAAAATTCAAGTCAAGAATGATTATTATTTGCCTTGGGGTCTTAAAGGCTTGAAGGTAAACAAGCGGCCATCTAGCTCAGAAGCAACAAAGCCCACATGGAAGAAGCACACCAGCTTGGGTGATCATGAGGTGTCAATGGGATCAGGTATCAGGCATCAAAGAACAAAAGATCATATAATTGTGAATGAGGGGAAGTGTGCAGTGGGGACCCAAAGCCCATCTGTAGGCAACTGGACATCCCCTTACAGAAGGGTTGCAAGGAGGACACCAGCCAGTCAGGATGCAGTGTAGCAATGAGGAAACATACAATTTTCCTCTAGTTCTTTAATGCTTCTTTTCTCCCTCGACCCCCACCCCCAAATAAATCATGATCCCAATTCTACCTTACAAATTCAGCTGGACCAGAGGTTGTACACTGGTACAGATAGGAACTAGAAACACAGGGAATCCAGGACAGATGATGCCTTTGGAACCAGTGGTGAGAGTGGTGATGCCAGGAGAATGGAGGGAAGGTAGGAACCAATCTACATAGAACTCCCTTCTTGGGTGACAGGCAACAGAAAAATGGGTGAAGGGAGATGTCAGACAGTCTAAGACATGACAAAATAATAATAACTTATAAATTATTTAGGGTTCATGAGGGAGGGGGGAAATGAGGAGCTGATACCAAGGGCTCAAGTAGAAAGCAAATGTTTTGAGAATGATGATGGCAGCAAATGTACAAATGTTCTTGACACAATGGATGGATGTATGGATTGTAAAAAGAGTTGTACAAGCCCCCAATAAAATGATTTTTTTAAATGAAAGAAATTATTAAGGTCCATGCTGATGCACTGTATTTGTCAGACAATAAGTCCCCCTCCCCCCCCCATTTGTTAATGAAAGTGACGATGGTTCTTAACACCACTGTTGAGTTTACACTGTTAAATATTACCGTATTTTGCTTTATTTTAATAAATATTTTTACATACAGGTACTATTTGGTTCAGAATATCTTTTTCCTTGTTTTCCTGCTCTAAAAACCGAGTGCATCTTATGGTCCAAAAAAATATGGTAAACCTGAAAAATCATGAAGCAGCAACCATCTGCCAGGGGGAGTTCCCCCTGTGGTTTCCTCCTGGTGTAGGGAATGTTCACTCACACTGCCTGGATCACAGCTCTATTGAACATCTGAGAGGAGATTTGACAGAGAGGGAACTGTGTGCCAGAGAGAGAGAGAGAGAGAGAGAGAGAGAGAGAGAGAGAGAGAGAGAGAGAAATTAAGCACATATGAAGCAAAATATTCAAAGGTTTGATTTCTCTTCCCTCCAGTAATGACAGGATCTGGTATGTGAGACTTTATCAGCACCATCTAATCCAGGTGCCAAGAATTTGTTTCTAGAAGCTAGGCATCGTCCTGGGATACTAGAGTCAGCTCCTCTTCAAACTATGGTAAGTCAGGCACAGAACTAAGAATAGCAGCATGCATCTTGCTCCGTTTCACAGTCACAACTTTCTCCACAGTGACATTCCTGAGCTTTGCAGAAATGTTGAGAAGTAACCTCTTTGTGTGAGGTGCACACTGTGTTAATGTTTTTATAGTAAGCAATCAGAGGAGAATGATTGTGAGACTCTACCTTTTATCTAAACTTGCCAGACTCTGCTACCTGGTCTCTATGTTGTCTCCCCTCACCCTTTGGACCTGGCCTGATCCCATCCATGGTCAATTTCTCCTCTTATGTCCTCAACCCCATCCCGTCTGCTGTCCTGAGGACATTTGCTCCAATGAGGTGCTCTCCTCGCTCTCCTGCATCTCCTACATCTCCCCTCTCTAAGGGATCCTTCTTGGCAGCGTCTCAGTGTACTGTGATTTCTTTAAAAATAACCTTCTTCTAGCCCCACCTCGTCTTCTTTCTCTTCCTCTTTAGAGAGAGAAAACAAAACAAAACAAAAACAAGCTTTGACAGAAACATCTGTTGCTCACGCCTCTCCTGAACGTACACAAGGCACATTTCAGGCCCGTCACTCTGCAGAAACTTCTCCAGTGGCCCAAAACACTGCTGAAGCTCTTGGAACCCCTCTGACCTCATCGATGCTGACAACATGGATATTCTTCCTAAACACTCTCTTGGCTTCTAGATTCCCTGGTGCTCCTCCTGCCTCATTGGTCAGTTCCCTTCAAGAGCTCTTGCCGCTTTCCCAACTTTCACATTCCTAGTGCTGGAGTGGACTTGCTCAGGGCCCAGTTTTTGGACACTTCACTATTTTTTTTTACAGTGTTCATTGTCTTAGTAAGTATTTCCATCTTTCTGGGTTTAGATACCATCCATAAATATGCTAATGACTGCCAAAATTGCATCTTCAGGTAGGATCTCTCTAACATGCAAAAACCATCTGGCTGTGTGTCTTTCATGATAACTGATGGATAGCTCATTGACATCTCATAAGGAACAGGTACAAAGCAAAGTTCTTCCCATTCTTTCTCAAATCAGCTTCTCCTGCATTCTTCCAGTTATTCTGGCCATGAGATCTTTGACTCTTTCCTGGCTGATAGTGCAAATGATCTTTCAGAAAAGCCTGTTGGATCGACCTTCAAGCTATATCATTGTGCTACCAGCCTGGTCCAATGCTCCCTCATTTCTCACAAGTGGGGTAGTCACAACCATCCTACTTCTACCCTGGGGTCCTCTGATTTCTTTTTAATCCAGGAACAAGAACTAGTCTAGAAAATACAATTTGCTCGATGTAGTACAAGAAAATGATTTTCTCCTGCACTCAGCGTAACACCTTCACTTTACCAACAACTTCCCATTTCAGCCAGAGATCAAGTCAAAGTCCTCACTAGAATGCCCTGTTACCCTGGGGCAGTTTCCTCTGGTCTCCCCTCAATCACTCCACCAAAGTCAAACTGACCTTGATGTTTCTGAAACGTATCTGAGTTGTCCTTCTGCCCAAGGGCCTCTGCATGTGCTATTTCCTCTGCCTGCATGCTTCTCTCTCAGCTGTCCTTATGACTCTAATTCTCTTATATGTGCAAATATAACCTCCTCAGTGAAGCCTTTATTATTTACCTGACTTATTTTTAATATTAATATTTAGTGGTTTCTGCATACCTTTTTTTGTATGTGCTAGTCTGGGTAGACTAGAGGAACAAATTTCATAGACATGCATATGGATATAAGGAAAGGGTTTATATACAAAAGGAATGGAACACTGAGAAAGCATCCGAATCCAGTCCAGTTCAAAATCATAAGTCCAATATTAGCCCATGTGCCCGGTACCAGGCTATAATGTCTCCTTCCAACTCACGAAGTCACAGGTCAGTGGGTGCAGAATCCTGGCGCTGGCATGACTCCTCACTTCCAGGGCTCAGGTTCATCAACAGCATCCAGTGGTGGCAGAAGCAACTCATTGCTAGCAGGGGTCTCCATGTAGCCTCTCTAGCTTCAGAGGTCTGGCTCCACGAGGTCCAAGCCATGTGGCTTTTCCAGCTCCTCAGATGCTGCCATCTTGTTTGTCTGTGATTAATCATCTCTGAGACTAACTTCCAACCACTGGAGAGATAGTTTCTCATCTTCACGAGGGAAATATCGCAAGATTTCCCAGAAATATCAGGAGAAATCCATGCCCACACAGAAGCCTCATTGGCTACTCAACAGATAACTCCAGACTAACAGGCTAGACACCACCCTTACATCTCAATCATGAAATTAACATAAGCACATGACTGCCACAGCTAACTTACCTTGTTTGCTGTCTTTGCCACTAAAATGTATATCTTATAAGACCAGAAAGCATCCTATTTTGCTCACGACTTTATCCCAGCAGCTAAAATAGTGCTTGGTAACTAAGACTGAATGAATGCAGTTGATAAGCCAAAGAGATTGTCCTTACACCTCTTAGGAAATATTTGAGAAAAAAAAGGTGGCAGAAATCTAGTGATCTGAGGTGCTTAAATGCACACTAGACTTGGCTAAGATCTCACCTAGAAGAAACCTTAACCTTAGTAACCAAGAATGAGATCATCAGAGATCACATTTTCCTAATTGCAGACTGATGGCAGGCCTCCAATCAGATAGCTTCCCATTGCCAAGAAAGATCCAACTTTGCGATTACAAGTATAACACTATGGCAGTCACATTTACCAGGGAAGGACTTGTGGGCAGAGTGAAATCACATCAAAATGCTGAGATATATTTAAGGGTAATGAGGATAGCATTGTGTTATGGTGTGGGCTCTGGATAGTTATGGTTGTGGTTATGAATGTGAAATTTTTCTCAGCTATGCTCGGGGTTTATGGATTATAAATATGACATAACCACCAAACCTACGAAAACATTTTTCTAAAGTTTTTTTAACCTAAAATAATATTCAAATAACAAGCTTGGAAAAGTTAGGTAGGTAAGTCTATTGGCTTTCTGAAACTTTAATACCCACATCTATAATATTATAGGGTAGCTTGCTACATGATGGCTAGCCTCAAATTCTGACTTTATATTCTTTTGATCGCTGGAGCAAGAGACAGCATTTTGATAGAGGGAGAAAAGACTGACGTTGTCACGGTTTTAATTTGACTTTGTTCCATGTTCAATGCTCATGAAAACAGCAGTCGAGATGCCAAGCAACATAAAGCAATGGGCAAATCTTCTGCACAAGGATTCTTCAAAATGTTGAGGAGTAAGGGTATCATTCTGAAGACTAAGGTGAGCCTGACCCAACCCATGGTATTTTCAATCACCTCATATGCAGGTGGAAACTGGGGCCATTAACAAAGACGATGGAAGAAGAATTGATGCATTTCAATTGTGGTGTTGTCTTAAGAAATGATTATGAACTAACAGAGGAACAAACAAAGTTGTCTTTGAAGAAGTACAGCATTCTCTTTAGAATGCTCATAAACTATTTTAGACATGTTAGTAAGGGGAACCAGACCTAAGAAAAGGACATGACGCTGGGTAAATAGAAGGTCAGTATAAAGAAGGAAGATTTTCAATGAGATGAATTGGCAAATGACACAGTGACAGCAACAATGGGCTCAGATACGAGATATAGTGTGAGGATGGTGCCAGCCTGGGTGTTGTTTCATTCTGCTGCACATAAGATCACTGTGAATCAAAGTCAACTTGATAGCACCTAACACTGAAAACATCATATAAATGTGATATTATTTACCTATCTGGGGCCCTTCATTTTCTGTAAAATAAGATGATAATCCTTGGACAATCAACCTCATACTTTGCTTATGAAGATCTAATTAGATAAAATTTCAGAAAGCTCTTGAACAGCTATAACACTTTGCTCAGGGGAAATATTGATTATTCCTTATTAGCTTCAAGACATAAGGTTAGAATGCTGGTGTTACAGACTTCATGAAAGCGTCAATCTGTCATGAGCTTACACAGAACATAATGTTGCTTGGTCCTGTGCTGTTTTTCTGATCTTCACTGTGTTTAACTGTACTGCTTAGGCCACTGTGAACCTCCTCCACCTCCACCACCCCTCAGTTTCACCAACCCCAATGCCCTTTCCTCTTGATGAAATCTTTCCTGAGAACTTGCTCAAAGGAAGCGAGCCAAAATCTCGCCACCTTTACTGATTGCTTTTCTTCTTCTAAGACTGCTTAGTTTGTCCTTCTGTTAAACTCACTGTCCTTCAGTCAATTTTGACTCATAGTGACCATATAAGACAGGATAAAACTTCTCTTTGGTTTTCTGAGACTTTTTTCTCTATTGGAGAAGACAGCCTCATATTCTTCATCCCGAGTGACCAGTAGGCTTGAATTGCTAACAATGGTGGTAGCGGTTCAGTATGTGCCCCACTACACCACCAGGTTTCCTAGTCCTTCTGCTAGTCTGCGGTATATATTTCTTGCTAACAGCACAAACTTGAATGTCCCTCTTCTTCTTCTTCTGCTTGTATTTTCCATTGTCCAGGTTGCACATGCCTATGTGATTTAAAATACCTCTGCACATTGCATCTTGATCATAACAGTGACATGTTTGCTTTGGAAAACTTTAAAGTCCCAGGTGGTTATTTTCAGAATGTTATCAACCCCAAACTCTTTTTCAGAAAAGTGTAAAACTCTCAGAAAGAAAAATTTTACTGCCATGTTAGACAGGGTTGTCTAGAGAAACAAAACCAGGACACTAGTAATTTTTATATATTTATATAGATAGAAGGATTTATAAGATAAGAAATAAATAGTTAACTAATCTATAAAGGAGTACAAATGTCTTGGTGTAATCTTACTTGCATGAGACAGCTAGTACGTTGGCAGTCTTTTGAGTCGTGAGGGTTGCTGAATAGTCTTCTGTAAAGCAATTCAGGCTATCTGGCTACAAGCAGCAAACAGCAAAGCAGGTGACCAACAGTCATCCAGATGACAGAGTCCAACAGTCCCCAGCTCAAGACATGTAAATTTCAGGATCGTGGCAAAGCAGGGCTTGAAGGAACCTCAACTCACGACAACACAGTCCACAGGTTAGGTGTCCCATGGGTAGTGTCGCTTGGAGATCAAGTCTCAGGATGAACAAGGTAGCTGGCTGGTCCAAAGATCCAAGAACAAGAGGGCAAGGGTGGGGCTTGCTGAGCCCCATTTCTATCTCCGCCCTTCAATTGATCTTACGTGTGTCCATTGGCCATGTTGTCACAACCAGCCTACGTATCTTCTTTGGCCATGTTGGCACAACAAGCTTACCTATCACACTGCTCCAATAAAGAAAGCAAGAAGCTGTGTAAGTTGGCGGTTCAAATCCAGCAGCAGCTCTTCAGAAGCAAGGTTGTGCCTCCTACTCCCACCAGAGGGCAGTGATGCCCCCCACCCAAACAAAGCTGTATCATTTAGATTGTTTTGGTTGTCTGAGACAGGTAATAGAACTCAAATTGACCCATGTGAAAACTTGAAAAACAAAAACATGGAGACCCCAACTTTTGCCCAGACTTAAATGTTAGCACCAGAAACTGATTGTTTTCCATTCTTTAGCTCAGCTTCTCCAGATCAGTTCTATCTTCAGGTCTCGTGTAATTCAAAAGTGTCTTTCAGCAGCTCCTACAGTCACATCCTTCCAAGGTTCAGTTCAACAGGAAAGACCAAAGAGCTCTGTCTCTTGATCGCTAGCAAATATGCAGAGATCAACAAGCCCACCTCTTGAAGCAAGATGAAATGCAGCCTGTTGATTGACAAGAGCCCTGCCCTGTCCTCCCCGACTAAGAGAGAATAGTGGATCCCCTCCCCCAATGGTGCAATGACCCCAGAAGGGATCGTTATCACGAAGAAGGCCGAGCACGTGTGTACAGGTCACCAGAAAAACACAGACTTCGCTCTTGCCAGTGCTGCTGTCACAACACTCTGGTCTCCAAGAAAACAGCGCATCCATTTACTGTGCAAACGAGCAGGCTGCTGAGAGACCACATTAACTTGGGTTAATAGAAAGCTATGGGTTCGCAGAGTAGAGCCAACTCTCCCTCAAGAGCCTGCTGGCTCAGCTGGCTGTGTTTGTTCTGCCCTTGCTTTCAGGTAAAGCTGTCTGGAACAGATCCACCGCACCACTAACAACCGTGAGGAGCACTAGATTGTTCGCCTGCTCAGGCACGGGTCCTGGGCACTCCAGCGAGGCTTTGCTTTCACACTGTTCCAAGAGGAGTTCTCACGCCATCCTCCAAAAGCAAAGGGATCACACCTTTGTCGAGTCGGTGGTGAGCTGCCCACCAGGAGACTGATCTTGGAATTCATCGGGCATGACACAGTGACTCCCGTGTTCTTGGCAGAAAGCAGGGTTTCTAAGAAAAATGCTCCTTCTGACAAGAGAAGGCGCATATGCAAAGTGACACAGGTTTACTGGTGGCGTTTGCAGAAAGGATCAGCAATATTCCTGGAGTCCACGCCAAGATTTCCCATGAGGAAGACGGTGTGATGGAGGGTCCTCTGCATGAATATGGGAATGTTGCCGGGCCACTACATGCCCTGTGACCAGTTTCACGGTGGAGATGCACCACCAGCGTGACAGGTTTTCACAGGAGATGATGCTCTTCTCTGAATATGCATGTCCCTCTGTGGCATGGGAGGACAGACTCTTATCATGGAAGCCCTGCTACAAGCAGATTCAGTTCAGCTGTCAGCCCGGTAAATAAATGGTCTCTTAGAATTTGCCTAACCCACTTCTGAGCACAAGCATTTCAATAATTCAATAAAGAAGGAGGGATTTTAACAACCCAAAGGGGGATGGGAAAGAGATGATAAGGGGCTCTTGTTGGTGGCTGACCCTAATCTCGTTTGAGGACCTTCATTATTCTGAGCATTCAGGAGGAAATCTTACAAACAATTCTGAAGATGCTGGGAGGAACCTCACTTGTGTTAGAAACAGTCAAATCAAGACCTTCGTGGTCACCATTCATTCCTGTTAAGGATCAGGACTAAAGGACCTCAGAGGTGACATCCTCTTCCCATCTTGTCTTCATTGTGACACCTCTTGAGTTGGTAGGACACTCCACTAGTTCCTCAGGAGAAAGCAAGATTAAAGGACAGGAAGCATTCTTTAAAAATCCTAAGATTTGATGTTCACATTTTTCTCCCCCTGGAGACTTTTGACCCAGCTGGAGTTTTTGTTTGATTGGTTGGTGTGATTGCTAAGTGCATCCTAGAATATTTGTCACTGAACTACAACAGAAAAGTGTGGCTGACAGCAAGGTCCCAAGACCAAGTATTTCAGCAAATTCCTAGAGTTGTCCAAGGTCACAACAAGCTGCTCTTGGTAAGACACTCTGTTGGTGGCCAACCCTAATCTCGTTTTGTGATTAAAGCCTGATATAGAAAATACTGTAGGAAGAGGTTGATTAAAGCATGCTAATGCAGCCTGGTGTTTATTTCTACTGGGATTCACAATCACTTCCAAGGCAAGCTTGTCCTTCTAAAGTCCTAAGGAAATAATCACTTGCCATGATTCAAAGGCAGGTGTGATGGTGAAGAACTCGTGCTGGGAGCAGATCCAACTACCTCAAGTACCTTCTACCTGTGTGATCTTAGGCAAGTTACTAAGACTCTCTGGTCCCCCGTTTCATCATCACTAGTGAAAAAGACACTTGGCAAGATGAATGGATACAGTAACTGCAAAAATGGACTCAAAGGTAAGAAGAATCGTGAGGCCGGCCCATGACGGGGCGGTGTTTTGTTCCATTGTACTGGGAGTCTGAACTGACTTGATGGCACCTTGCAGCAACAGCATGGGAGCCCTGGTGGTGTAGTGGTTAGAGTTTGGGCTGTTAATTGTAAGGTCAGCAGTTTGAAACCACCAGCCACTCAGAAGGGGAATAATGAGGTTTTTCTACTCCCATATAAAGTTACAATCTCCAAAGCCCACAGGGGCACTTCTACCCAATCCTGTAGGATTGCTAAGTCAGAATGGACTCAGGGGTAGCGAGTTTGAGTTTAGGATGTTGCATTATTTTAAGGAATAAATAAGGTAATGGGTATAAAGTTCTTAGCACAGGGTTAGGCTTAAATTAAATACCTGACAAAGGTTAACTCCTATCATTATCTGATGTAGTCTCTTTAAAAATTCCTTTTGCTCATATTTACCAAAGACAGAGCAAGCTATAAAAATATTAGGAAGCATTTACATCCGTGTTTTCAGAGATGAAGACAACCAATCTTGAAAATTATATAATGTATTAGAACACCAAAGTTTGAATCCCAAGAACTAATTCATGGAGAAGAGAATGAATACAAGGTTTGTGGCGGAATAGAGCTCATGGAACACATCATGATTGACTCATGTTTACTTTGCATGCTATAGGAAACTGAGGTTAACAGTTTGGGACTCTGTGATGAAGATAGAACAGAAGTGGGAAAATATCCTAATCCTCACATACACTGGGGTGGGGGGTGGGGGGTGGGGAGAGAAAAACACTAAACCTGAGATAGAATTGGATTTTCTCACTAGAACGGGCTCCCTCTCTGGGCTACTCTTCAATTTGCTGAGCTTTTCCCCTCACTGTGGTGCATTGGGGGGAAGTCGAGATTTAAAAAGAGAAAGCATTGTCTTGGTGGCTTTGACAGATCGAGTCACCATCCCCTGGGGTCCATCGGGGACAGGGACAGGGGGTCGCAGCCCAGAGCCTCTGTGGCTGAGAGAACCCCTCCACTCCCAACCCCCAGGTCCTGCTGATGCATCTTGAGTGCCAGCGGCGAGGGCGAGGGGTTATGGGGATGGGGGACAAGAAGACCCCAAACCCCAGCCAGATAAGCCAGTCCCCAGCAGCCTTCTGTGAACCAATCAATCCTCTGGCATTAGCTTAACTAGTGAGGACCTTTAAGCAGGTGTGGACAGGGAGCAGCCAATGGGAGAAGGAGGGTCCTATGCACGGTTGGGGCGTGGCCTTGGCACCGCGTATATTTCTAACAGCAGTAGCAGCGCGAACAGAAACCACACTAAGGGATCAGAGAAAGATGCGTACTCTGGAAAATTCTCGTGTCGGCATAGGACAATGAAAGTGTCCCCTTGGCCTTCCTTTGAAGAGAAATACTTCCTTTTGGTTAGAAATATTAACTGCAGGAGGGGGGGCGGGTAAAGAACTGGTGACACACACATTCCCCACTTCACGAAAAAAAAAAGTTTTACTTCCTTGGCCAATGACTTTCAGAAAAATTGGAATTTCCTTCTCAGGGGGTCCAGATGGAAAAGTAAATAAAAGCTAAAACTGCCTTCTGGCCTTCCTGGATGGGCCAGCCACGGGAGGCCCCCGGAGGGAGCAGGATTTATGGGCAGTGACTGTGGAGTCGTGGTCTCAGGTGGCGCAGATGTGGGTGGCCGAGGCCCCGGCCTCCAAACGGAAGGCAAAGGCCATTGAACAGTGAAGGGCTTGCTAATTGGTGGCAAAGAGGGCCACGGGTTGTGTGTGAGGGCGCTGGGACGGACCCTGGCCCCATCTGCTCTGTAAATAACGATCGCTGAATTTTAAGCAAAGGCTTTCCTTTCCCAGGGACCTTCCACCCCACACTGCTCTTTCCATAGAAGAAAGCAAAACAGGCCTCTGATTTTTCTTCCCATCTTGGTTCAGCGGAAAGGGGTTGCTTCTCTGTGAGGAAGTCATCGTGAAACCAGCCCACCAATCACGGCCTTGGCTGTGGAGGACAGCCCCTTTCCTGGTGCCCCTCTGAGCTACAGAACAGAACTGAGCTTCTAGGTTATCTCAATAACCATCTCCCTGGGAGCAGATGACCAGACCTTGCCTCCAGTGGGTGGGTTCGAACCAGCAAACCTTTCGGCTAAACCAACCGTGCCGCACGTCCAAGGGCCGGGGACTTGCATAAGCCTTTAGATGTCACAGAACACATGTGCTGTAAAGTGTAGAAGATGTTGCAGAAGATGGGGCTAATTTCCGGGGCTGAAACTTGACTCTGCGGGGTCTACTGGCTTCGGCTGCCCTCTCCTGCCTTTGTTCATCTTGTACTGCTTCACAGAGATTGGGACGGGAAAAGGAGAGGGGCTGCAGATGGTCTTGAAAACCCCAAGGGCCTTCTGCTGCTCTCCTACTGGTTACTGCCCTGGAAGCTGCATTTCCTCTAGTGTCTGTGCTTGTTTGGCTGATGGGTTTCTGTCTGTAAACGATGTGTGCCTGCTTCCCCTGTGTGACCCAGGTGTTGGTGTGACTGCTGTTAGGGGCTGTCAAGGCAGCCCTGTATAACACGACACTGCTCAGTCCTGCTCCAGCTTTGGGGAGCCCGGGTGGTACAGCAGTTAAAGTGCCTGGCTGGCTAACTGAAAGGTCAGCAGTTGGAACCATCAGTCACTCTGTGGGAGAAACGCAGCCATCTGCTTCCAGAAAGGAAGACTTACGGGCCGGAAAGCCCTACGGGCACCATCCCCCTCTGTGCTACATGCTCGCTGTCCCCCAGAATGCACCCTCTGGCAAGAGGGTTGGTTTAGTTGTTGTTTGCCCCCACAATCATACTCACACGAGGTCAAAAGCCAGAACAGAGTCAATGAATAGAAAAAGAAACAAAACGAGAACCATCTCTCAGGCTCTCTGAATGGAGTCCAAAAATAAGAACCGGATCAAAGGGACAGAGCGTCTTCTTTTTGCCTCCATCGCCTGAAGGCCAGGAGGGTGGGGGGAGGGGGGAGGGGGGGAGTGGGCGGAGAGGAGGTCCCTGCTCTGAGGGCTGTCGTTTTTCTTGTCTCACCTCATCTCCTGCTTGCTCTTTTGGGCGCTTTCATGCATAACCCTCATTAACTGGATGCTCGTAATGACTGCCAGCAACTCATTTTCAGCAACTTCTCTTTTTCTTTAATCCAGTAAAAAGCCAAGCGTCTCATACCACGTGCCGTAGATAAGCATCTCTCTGTTAATGAAGTCATTATGGTCTTGCTGCTATGAGAGGGATTTGGCCTGAATACCCATCCGTTCTGTCGCCCAGGACAACGAGGCCTTGGTAAGAACCTCTGCTGATGGGCGCTCCGTTGAGTGTATGGAAGTGAATGGTTTTAAAGTCCCCTCTGCACGCCACTGGTCAGGAGAGTGGCTATACTCCACTTTGAAAACCCCGAGGTCCGAAGGACTTGGCAAAGGAGCAGTGAAAAGGCTCCGGGGGGTGGAGTCTAAACGGACATTGGTCCGGTGAAGCTGAAGCGTTGCGGAATGCATCAGGTCATCCGAGCACTAGGTCAAAGGTCAACCTCAACGTGCAATGTGTGCACAGCCTTAGGAGGGATCCTTCTGCCATCCTCTGCCACTGCTGGAGAGCTGAGGTGGCATCAGACCCGATTTAGCCCGATGACACTGGTTTCTGCTGGTATGAGAGCTGCGTGGCAGGAGGAAGTACCTTGCTTAGTCTGTTAGCCCCCTTCTGTGGAATGATAGCCATGATACTAGCTGAAATAAATATATTAACTATGCGTTGACATGAAAGATGACCCCTTGCCCTTAATCCCCGCCCCCTTTTCAATATAAAACAAAGTATTGAAATGTCTTGGACATTTGGGGCAATAAGAGGAACATTTACTATACATTCTTTCCCTCGCTTCTCCACCACCTCAGGTCTCACATACTATTATTATCACCCCTGTTTTAATCAGAGGACCACAAAATTGGGGAGGGCAATGCACATGCCTGGCTTCATCACAGCCCAGCAGTAGAGGTGACAGCCAGGACCTGTTGGGTCTCAAAGGAAAAGCAGTCAGGCACTGCCTTAGATTCCTCTCTGCAGCACACTCCCTTCCCAGGAGACACGCTGCTACCAGTTCCCATAAAGAGGCACAAGCTCAGATACCCCAAGGAGCCATTCTGCAGTGCCCTGTCGGATGACTCTGAGTTGGAGGCAGTGGGTGTGGGTTTGCAGAGCACTGCAGGGGAGCCCTGATGTTGCCGCCATGGTTACCTGTGCAGCTGTTACTGGACGGTCAGTGGGTCTAACCCACCAGCTGCTCTGTGAGAACAGTCTGATGGTCTAAGAAACCAGATGGGGCAGTTCTTTGTTGTTCACTTATGAGTCACTATGAGTCCGAATTGACTCCATGACGATGGGTTTGGGTTTGATTGTTGTTGCTGATGTTTCTATAGGACACTGCTACTGGTTTTCATAGTTTCCTAGGACTGGCCCATGTTGGCAGCAAGGGGTCATACTTTCCAAAACAAAACCACCAAATTCACTGCCATCAAGTCAATCCTAATTCATAGCAACCTCAAAGGCAGAAGCAGAGTAGAATTACTCCCGCCACCCCCTTTGGATGTCTGCAGCCTGTAAATCTTTTTTTTTCCCCTTTTACATTTTATTGGGAGCTCTTACAGATATTCTAAGACTCCATAGTTCAGTTAGATCATCATCATTGTACAATTGCTGCCACCAGAAGTTTCAGAACATTTTATTTCTTCTTGAGCTCTTTAATATCAGCTCCCAGACTATACGCCTTTATGGGAGTAAAGGGTTTCTCCCGCAGAACTGGTGGTTTCAAATTGCTGACCTTGCTGTGAGCAGCCCAGTGCATAAACCCCTGCTCCATGTGCCAGATTCCTGCAGCTTCAAGCAGTCACCTCTGTTAAGCAGGCAACTTACATCCTCAGGCTGCCCTGCCGATCCATGTGACAACGATTGAAGCTCTGGTTCCCACACTCTCACAGTCAACAGCTTCAGTCTTCCCTTCTTGGGAAAGACCTTCTCAGGGCAGCACTTGGGCACTCTCTGGCTTTCTTAGAGCTGCTAGAACAGAAATACCAACCTTGAATGATGGAGCGAACATACACTTATGTTTTTATTGGAAATCTGGAAATCTGACTTTAAGGCCCCAGCTCCTTATCTTTCTCACCTTCTGCAGTCTGGACGTCCCTTGGTTTCTTGGTACCATTCACAGGGCATCTTCCTTCCTCCGGTTGGTGCTTTGTAAGGAGGGCATCACATCGGGTCTTCTTACAACTCAAAAGCAATGAGGTTCAGGACACAGGGGTCAGCAAACTTTTGAGAGGGAAAAGCCAATTTGAGAGCCATCCATATATTTTTTTACAAGCAAATGAGATCACTATGATCTGAATAATATTCTAAAAAGATTTTCAGTTTTACTTCAGAGCCACATGTACATATCCATCTTGAAACCCGCTGTTTGCCAACCCCGGGACTAGTGTCACCCCCCTTCTTATAGCTCCTCCCTCCCACCCAAGTCCCCACCACATGAAAGTTAAAGGATCCTGGAATACCTTCATGTAAGTTTTCTCTATAGGTGAAGTTCTTTCGAATCCACAGAAAATAAAAAGCAAGAGACAAATGTCTTTCCTTGACTGTTTGATCAGTTTAAAGGACCAAATGAAAGTGTAGGTTTGCATTTCTATGTCATAGGAGATGGCATAATTTATCCTGTGGTCACGTCACAGCTCATTTAAAGTTGAATCTTGGAGACATACAGGCATTAGATTCTGCAGCTTATTTCTATAGCAACTGGAGTACAGGGCTATATACAAGGATGCCATTCAATAAACATATAACCAACGTCAGCTTCACTCTGTTTTAAGAAGATGCTGGAATGCTTGAGCAGAGAGAGGGAGAAGAGAGAGAAGCCCAGCATGGTTAAGAAGATAAAGAAGAGAGAGGTGACTTGTTGCCGTTGTGTAAGCTATGAATGTGAATTCTGATGTCAACTTCTGGAAGATTCTAGAGGGATCCCAGTGAATCCACCAGCAAGAAACCATTTCTGAAACATATCGAAATGTAAAACTGGAGCTGTCACTAGAGAATACAAATCTCTGACCAAATTTTGATAACATAATTGAATTTAAAAGAATGCTTCAGCAAAGATGGCAGTGCTGGAGTTCAGAGCATTGCTAAAGTGTTCATTCACAGATGAGGAAGGGAGAGCTAGAACAAGGTATGCATGAAGCCTAGACAAAGCAGTGTGGAAGGGGAAGTAGAAGACAGTATATAACAGCCCAATGCACAGCAGGGAGAAACAGCATACCATCCTGTGCGGCCTCACAGCCTTCCCTGTGACTGCCTGAGTCCGCGGTCCTGTGTTTCCACTTCATTGAGGGCCTTCCTCTTTTCTGCTGCCCTTGCACTTCACCAAACATGATGTCCTTTTCCAAAATATGGAAGACAAAGTCTTGCCATCATGGCCACTAAGGAGCACTTTGGTCTTACTTTTGGTTTGTCCTTTGAGCAGTCCATGGTACTTTTGATTTCTTCTTCAGTACCACAATTTAAATGCATCGATTCTTCTGCAGTCTTTCTCATTCAATATGATGCAATAGAGAATGCCAGGGCTTGGGTCAGGTGTGCCTTAGTCCTCAAAGTAAATAGAGATGGCTATTTCTGGCAACACTGCCTCATTCCTTTTTTCTGAGTCAGCAAGATGAGAACACTGGGACTTTGGTCCCTGAAGGTATGGCAACAAAGTGATGGAACAAAAGTCTTTACCCTTGTAGACATACATTTGGGATCCTTGGCACCTCTGTAGAAATAAAGCCACCAATGAAGAAAAAAAAATGACCAAACAACCACTGAACTAACCTGCATTGGCAAGGATGTAGACCCCCTCATACATTGGAGCCCCAGCACAGTGAGGGTCAGAATATAAAGCTTATATGTAGCTTCTGGGGAAACCAGTTTGGTGGTGGTTTGTTAATGAGGCAAATAAAGAATTGCCAGGTGACTCAGCAGCCCTACTCCTACGTGCACATCCCAAAGAGATGAAACTAGGTGTTTAAACAAAAACTTGCACAAGAATGTTCTTAGCATATCTATGCATAATAGCTAAAAGAGAAACATCCCAATTGCCTATCGATAGATAAAATTTGGTATAGACATACAGTGGAATATTATTCAGTTGTTAAAAAGAATGAAGTGTTGATGCTTGTGACAACATGGATGGACCTTGAAAACATATGTGTCCATACACTGTGTGCTTCTATACAGTTACACAGAATGACCAGACTAAGTACATTCCGAGAGACAGAAAGGAGGGTGGTGATTGCCAGCTCTGGGATAAGCATAGGGTGGAGGGTGTGTTTGAAATGCAGTGTGTCTGCTGTTTAATGAGTATGTGGTTTCCATGTGGGGTGATAGAATGTTCCAGAACTAGATTGTGGCCATGGTGCCACATCACTGGGATGGAAGACAATGTCAATGACTTGTATACGTCAACATGGTGAAATGGTAACTTTGGTGTAGGTTTTACCACAATATAGAGAAAAGAAACCCAACAAGATTGTTACTTAGAATAGAAAAGGAACTGAATTTTCTATCCTCGTCCTGGCTCTGGGTCGGAGACTGGACACTGAGCTCTCTGAATGTTAGTGCCTCCTACTGTTAACACCTCCTACTGCCAAGGTGATTGCACGCATCTGCTTCTGCTTCCTCCTCCCTCACATCCATTAAGATGCTGCTGACCCACAGTGACCCTGCAGGGTAGGGGAGAACTGACCCTGTGGCTTTCCAAGACTGCACCTCTTCACAGCAGTAGACAACTCTTCTTCCCTTGGAGCAGCTGGGGTTTTTGCACTGCTCACTTGGTGCTTAGCAGCCCAGTGTGTAACCACTGCACCAACCACTAAAGACTACTAAACCTGTAGGTCAGTCATAGCTTGCTACGAATTAGGCTGCCCAGACAGGTTTTTTTTAATCATTTTATTGGGGGCTCACACAACTCTTATCACAATCCATCCTTCCATCCATCATGTCAAACACATTTGTACATTTGTTGCCATCATCATTCTCAAAACATCTTGGTTTTCTCAAAACATCATTCTCAAAACATATTTGAGCCCTTGGTATCAGCTTCTCCTCCCCCCCCTTCCCTTATGAACCCTTGATAATTTATTTTAAAATGTTTTAATGTCTTACATGGACTGATGTCTCCCTTCACCCACTTTTCTGTTGTCTGTCTCCCTGGGAGGGGGTTGTATGTAGATCATTGTGATCAGTTCCTCTTTCTCCCCCACCTTCCTTTTATCCTCCTGTTATGGGTGCTTTCAATATCAGTTCTGAGAGGTTTGTTTGTCCTGACTTGCCTGTGTTTCCAGTTCTGATCTGTACCCATGTACATGCCCTGATCTAGCCAGATTTATAAGGTAGAATTGGAGTCATGATAATGGGGGAGAGGAAGCATTAAAGAGCTCTGGGAAAGTTGCTTGTTTTATTGGTGTTATGTTGCACCCTGACTGGATTGTCTCTTCCTTGTGACCCATCTGTAAGGGGATGTCCAATTGCCTACAGATGGGCTTTGAATTTTCACTCCACACTCCCTCTCATTCTCAATGATATGACTTTTTGTTTTGCTTCTTTGTTGCCTGATCCCTGATCCTGTCAACCCCTTGTGGTCACACAGGCTGGTGTGTTTCTTCCTTGTGAGCTTTGTTGCTTCTCAGCCAGGTGACCACTTCTTTACTCTCAAGTCTTTAAGACTCCAGATGCTGTATCTTTTGATGGCCGGGCACCATCAGCTTTCTTAACCACATTGGCTTATGAGCTTGCTTTGTATTTGGTGACCATATGGGGAAGCTAATCATTCAATTTATTGTTGTTGTCAGGTGATAGGGAGCTGATTTCTATGCAAGATATCATGAGCATTCAAGCATGACAGAGTGGAACTGCCCCAGAGGGGTTCCCAGGCTGTCATTTTCATAGGAGCAGAGGCAGAGGCCAAGGAACCTCATGACTGAGAGGCTGAGGACCACTTGTCAATTTCCCTGGTAATCCCCATAAACTGGAGTCTTGTCTGTGAGTTCTGTGTGGCCACTGCGCTAGGTTGTGAAATCTATCAGAAAAGTAGAGAGTGCTATGAGAGGGACGGTTAGTGTCAGGACTATGTGAGAGAAGGACGGAGGGTGGTGGCATCTCTGATCTCTCTGCCTCATGGGAATTGATCTAGGCCTGGAGTGGAGTTGGATTCTCACTACTGAATCCAAAGGAGGACAAATGTGGGTCCCCTCTCTCCCCTACACACACACATGCACTCACACACATCATTTTCTCAGTGCTGCTCTGTGGACAACGGAAGGAGAAATATCTTTCAGCTTTGGATACTCAAGGTGGGCAGATGAGAGTAGAAATCCATTGGCGGGTGGTGGGGGGGGGAGTGAAAGACAAACCTTAAATTCCTTACCAGGTTCCCTGGTACTGTGTCTGTAGCCAAAAGTCTCCTCCGTGTCACTGCGCCCTTGTACCACCTGTATCTGAAGTGTCTTAGGCCGGGTTGTCTAGGGAAACAAATCCAGTACCACTCATCTCCTGATAAGAAGAGCTTTATGTCAAGTAGTACTTATTTATCAAGAAGGCATCTCAGCCCAGTACAAACTCTAGTCGATGAGTCTGATGGTAGTCCTTAAGTCCCTCTTCAAACCAAAGTAGCCCTATGCTGGTGATGTACAATGGTGATCCAGGAGGCAGGAAGATCATAGGTTGGTGGATCCTATGAATCCAAAGACAGTGGAAGCACGGCAGTGTTCTGACAGCTCTGAGTCCACTGCAGAGTCCCAGCAAGCAGAAAGGCAAGGGGTATGAGCGGGGGAGAGGGGGAAAGAGAGAGAGATTCCCTATTATCCACTTATAAGAAGTCCACAACCCCATCATGGGTTGTGAACTGATTGACAGGTTGAATTCCACCCCCGTACACTTTCATAAAAATTCATGTGGCTATAAAATCACCTTGCTACCACAGGTACATAAACATGAGGTCGAGCCTCCTGGTTTCCCTACAGAACAAGCGTACATGGGCACTGGCTCACAACCCATGGGGCAGTGTCTGCACAGGTTGATATTTCTCCATTGAGGGACCCAATGTCCCTGCGATCCATTAGCCCACCTTCTCTCCCTCACTAATAATCCTGCAGGAGGAAACACTGGGAGGGGCTGGTGGTTAACAAGTTTGGGTGCTAACTGAAAGAGGTGGAAGGGACAGTTCATCCAGAGCTGCCTCAAAAGAAAGGCCTGGAGATCGACTCCTGAATGCTCAGCGTTTGACCGTTCTATGCGGTAGAGGTCTACCCTGACCCTATCAGCCCCGCAGAGTCTACTAAACCGCACTTGGTAATCCTACGGGAAGCTGTAGCTAGCACACCTCCAAACCACACCCACTGCTACTGAGTCCATTCTAATTCACAGTGGCCCCAGGAAGGGTTTCCGGGGCTGTAATTCTTGACAGAAGCAGTTTGATCTTTCTCCCATGGAACATGGGTTCGGACAACTTTGCAAACTTTGGAGATTGCAGCTCAACGCTTACCCGACAGTGCCACCGGGGCATAAATAGAGCAGGAGTCACTGCCATGGAGTCTCTTTGGCCTCGTATTGTTGTTAGGCGCCATCAAGCCAGCTCACTCCTAGCTGCCCTATGTACAACAGAAGGAGACTCTGTCCGGTCCTGTGCACCCCACCCCTGTGTTCTGATGATTGAGCCTCTTGTTGCAGCCTCTGGTCACTCCATCTTGGCGAGGACCTTCCTCTCTTTTGCTGCCCCTCCAATTTTCTAACTGACTCTAGAGGACAGGCTAGAACTACCCCTGTGAGTTTCCCAGACCGTAATTCCTCACGGGGGCAAAAGCTTTATCTTTCTCCCAAGTAGGGCCTGGTGGCTTCAAACAGATGACCTTGTGGTTAGCAGCCCCACGCCTAAACCAGCAGGGCTCCTGAATAAGATTCCCCAGTGATGGTCATTCTTCGAGACACCAGGCAGTACTTCAGTAGCATTCTTAGCAAGGGCCCAACCAGCATAAACTGACTGAAACTCGGGTCAGGGAAACAGAGGCCCTGGCAGAAAGGGAATATGAGTGACGATGAGGAAAGGTTCAAGATTCATTTTTTCCTAGAATGTGTGGCTTGAAGTCAGGATTGCCTGGGGGTGGATGGGGGCACAGGGGATGGCAGATGCTGGTTGCCAGAAAAATGCCCTTTACGAAATGGGATTCTTTTGCCCTCAGCAAACACAGAGCAAACCCCGTCTTTGTACCTCTGCGTCTTGACCTGCCCACAGTACACCAACGTTGTGAACTTCAGACCGGCCTTCCCGCAGCAATCCTGCAAGAGAGCGCACTGCCTGCTCACCCAGTGCCCTCAGAGCCCCGCGTCGATACCTGATGGTGGAGAGCCCGGGAAAAATTCTCAGTCTGAGGCCACGCGCTGCTCAGCAGTGACTGGACACAACCGCCTGCACACTTCTCGCTGGTTTCTATTTCAGAATTAGCAAACACCAGAGAGACTTTTATTGCTCTAGTTTTCAAAGGAAGGAATTCCTTCTTGGGGACTCTGGTTGTAGAAAAAAAAAGTCATTGTTGATATGCTGCAGGAGGAAAGCCATGCAGTCTGTTTGTGATGTGCAGTTTCGACACCAATCCCAAGCCCTCTCAACTAGAACAGCTCACAATTAAAGGAAAAATATTCATTTAGAACCAGCTCCATGGAGGGGCAATATATTTTACCCAGGGTACAGGGAGAAACAAGGAAAGTAGTAATAGTAGTTAAAGCTTAAATACCCACTCTGGGCCAGACAGGGTGTCAGGCACTTGGCCTGTATTGTTAATTGAGTTAATATTCAGGCACAAAGAGGTGAAGTAACCAGACCAATGTTACCAAGTTGGACAGTAGTAAAATCAGGGCTTCAATTTGGTTTCCATGGCGTGGACTTGAACCACTCCTCCCAACTGTCTCTGCCACCAGACAGAAAGTGAAAAGCAACCTGTAAAGGAAGGACTTTTTCTCATGGTTTAGGGGAAGGGACCTGATCTTATTGATGACCTATCACAGGTGAGACATCATGCTCCCCAATTTGCTTCTCTTAATTCTAACCGTAACCCTCTATGGTTCAGAAGAGTGAGGTTCAGAGGAGTCTAGTAACTTGTCCATGTCCCAGGACAGAGGATTGTGGCCCGCGCCTTCAAAGTCAGATCCATCTGACATCGATGTATCTGCTCTTTCAGGATCTCTCATGGATGAGTGGTTCTGTGTTGGAGACAGTCGTCATGCTGAGATTGCTCCCCAGGGAGTCTCAGCTCTCTCGAGGGTGTGGCACGGGAAGACAGAGCTGCCTGGTTTGGCACAACTGAAACCCCTGGTTTGATTATGGAGTGTGGGGCACGAAGAGTGTAACATTTGTGTTTGTTTTTATCAGTTCTTGGTGGACTTGTAACTGGACATTATTTGGGATAATAAGCTCCAATTCTAGGAGAATTGTTTCCCCTCTCGTTCTAAGAACATGACCCACTTAGTGCCTGACATTTTCTAGAACATATTATTGGCCCTTTAAAACCACTAAGTGAGTGGTAACTGTTCTGAAAAGGTCTGTGTTTTACTTGGTCTTTGGCTATAATTTTATAGATACTCAACCATTCCATTTCGATGACGAAGCACTTAGGCAGGATTGTGTATCCGCAAAATGCTTTCTAGCTATTTCTCTGAGCTCAAGACTCTTTCAAAGTCTCCAAAGCCAGCTAGTCCGAGAGAGTTTCTTCAGGCTGTCATGGAAGAAAGAAACCATTTCAGTTGGAATCCAAAGATATGCGTGCATTCTTCTGTATTCGATCAATGTGGCTGATAGCTGCCATTCTAGTGCCAGATAGTTCACATCTAGGATAGACTTCTTTTGATTTGTGTTGACATCTGATATTTGAGCTCACTCATAACCTCTGGATTAGAAGGGTGAGTCTACTTGATCTTTTTCCTCTACAACAAAATGGAACCAAATATATCATTGTTCAAAGTGGATGTGTTGCCCTGGGCTTGGACTTAGTGGCCTTTCTTATACTTGGTACACTTTCTTAGCCTTTGTAAACAGAGCAAGTTGAGGCTTTTCAGTTATCAATGCTTGTCACGAGTTCCTAAGACTACCACCACAAAATGCCACAGAAGGAGTCCTTTGAAAGGACAGATATGTTTAGGTTCACTGTTCTAGAGCCCAGGAGACCAAAGGCTGGGTGTCAGCAGGGTTACCTACCTCCACTCTCACTGTCCACTCTAGCAGGGAGATTCTTCCTCACATCTTCCAAAGTCCAGTTGGCTTATAGTTTCACAGTATTCTGTGACTTGTAGATTCAACTTCTCTCAGTATCGTTTCCCCATGTGCTTCTGTGTGTCTGTTTCCCTCCTATACCCTCCCAACCCCCATGTGTTTGAAATGAACATGTATGTCACTGAGGACTCCAAGTCCACTTCACTTTTACTTTTCCTTCTTTTTCTGCCACTCAGGCCAATATTTGGACTTGGGAGGTAAGAATGTTGGAGGTTTTTTCCTTTTTTCTTTTTAACTGGTACAGATCATAGCTGGGAACACAGGGAATCCTAGATAAACCTTTCAGGACAGATATTGAGAGTAGGGATGCCAGGAGGGGAACGGGAATGTCGGGGAAAGAGGGGAAACTGATCATAATGATCTACATATATCCCCCTCCCTGAGGGATGGACAACAGAAACATGGATGGAGTGAGACATCGATCAACGTAAGACATGAAAAAATAATAAAAATTTATAAATTATCAAGGGTTCATGAGGGAACGTAGGTGGGGGAGGGAGGAGCTAATACCAAGGGCTCAATTAGAAAGAAAATGTTTTTTAAATGATAGCAACAAATGTGCTTGACACAATGGATGGATGGATGTATTTTGTAAAGGGTTGTATGAGCCCCCAATAAAATGATTAATAACAAAAATTGAAAAAAAATTATTTTCCCTGTTAAGCCCTCCCCTACCCCTACCCAGTCCCTTCCCTCACCCTGTTCCCACCTCACCCCTGGCCTCCTGAAAGTTTTATCTGTTGGTGCATAAACCACATTTCTTCTTTATTTTGCCATATAACAATGATGATAGTAAACATTTATCCTTGTAAGATTGACTGAGTTTGCTAAGAACAACATTCTCTAGCTTTGTTCATGCCTTGTGGTGTTTTTGGGGGGGGAGGGGCATCACTGCCCTCTGGTGGTCGTGGGAGCTACCCAGCGCTGCCCCTGAGAGCTGCCACTGGATTTGAACCGCCACGCCTTGTGGTGTTTATAAGAGTTCTCATTGTTTTTTATTGATGCATAAAAGTAAATCCCTATTATGAATGCATCAGAGCTTATTTATCCATTCCTCGATAGATAGGGTTTGGGGGTTGCCTCCATGTTTTTACTATTGGGGAAATTGCTGCAATAAACATAGGTGTACACATGTCTGTTTCTGCTATGTTCATAATTTCTTTAGGGAATATACCCAGCAGAGAGATATTGGATTATAAAGCACTTGGATTTGCATTTGTTTAAGGAAGTGTCATACTGATTACTGTAGGGGCGGCACAAGTCTCCAGCCCACCCACCTTTCTGTCTCTCCACATCTTCTCCAGGATTTGTTAGCTTGTGTTTTATTGAATTTAAGCATTGGTGTGAGGTGACAGTTCACTGTTGTTCTAATTTGTGTTTTTCTTATTGTTAGTGATAGTGAACATTTCTTCATATGATTTTTGGCTACCTACATACTTTTGGGACCATAAGACACCCAGTTTTTAGAACAGGAAACAAAAATATTCTGAACCAAATAGTATACTAAAATGTTCTGTGGGACCACACCTTTGGACAAGAAGATACACCCTCATTTCCCCCCCACTTTGGGGGGAGAAAAAGCATACCTTATGGTTTGAAATATACGGTATACATCGTCTTTGGTAAATTGTCTGTTCATGTCTTGTGCCCTCCCCCCCTATTATTGGATTATGGTGTTTTTGTTGTTAAGATGTTGTCATTTTCCATAACTGGGTGATTAGTCCTTTGTCTGATATATTAGTAATGAATCTTTTCCCCAGTCCGTCAATTCTCTCTTGACTCATTTGATGAAGTCTTTTGTTGTGCATAAATGTCATATTTTTAGTAGGCCTCAGTTCTTTATTTTGTCTTCTATTGTTAGGGTTTTCTTCATTATGTTCAGTGTTGGATTTTTACCTTGTAGCAGACTTCTTAAGTTTGTCCCCATTGTTTCATTGATGGTCTTAATAATTATGTGATTTATAGTCAGGCCTTGATCCATCTGGAGTTTGTTTTTTATTTTTTGGAGTTTGTTTTTGTATGCGGTATGAAGTATGGATCTGTTTTCCTCCTTCTACAGGTGAAGATCCAGTTTTCCCACTACCATTCCTTGAAAAGACTGTCTCTTTCCCATTTAATGTGTTTAAATTCTTTATCAGAATATAGGTGGCTATAGATTCTTGGTTGTATTTCCAGAGTTTCAATTCTAATCCTTTGGGCTTCATATCTGTTGTTGTACTGGTAGCAGGCTGTTTTGAGTACTGTCACTATTTAGTAAGTTTCAAGGTCTTGGAGCAAAAGGCCTCTTACTTGGTTTTTATTTGGGGCGGGCATCACTGCCCTCTGGTGGTCGTGGGAGCTACCCAGCACTGCTCCTGAGAGCCGCCACTGGATTTGAACCTCCAAGCCCGCGGGCCACAGTCCCGCACTCAACCACTTACACCACCGGGACTCAGCCCAGTTTTTATTTTTAAAGAGTGTTTTGTTTATCCTAGGTAACTTTCCTTTCCATATAAGGTTTGTAATTTGTTTTTCCATTTCTTTGAAAAGCTGTGGTAAAATTTGGGTCTTCGTTGAATTTGTAAAGCAATTTTGGTAATGCTGGTATTTTCAAAATATTTAGTCTGCCCATTCAGGAACATGATAACTTGTTCTATTGATGTAAGTTCATTGTAGTTTCTTGAAGGAGTATCTTGCAGTTTTCTTTGTGTAAGTCTCTTGTTTTTCTGGTATGATTTATCCCTAAATATTTTATTTTTTTGTGTACTTATGACAAAAGGTCTTTTGAGATCTTTTCCTGCATCAACATATTTTTTTCTCGAAAACTTCCTACATTAGTTTTAAGAGTTAGCCATCTCATAGCAAAAGTTCAATAATGGTTAACTCAACACCACCCTGTGACTCTCCCAGCAATTTCCCTGTTACTGGCCCTTAAAGAACTGAGTGGCTGCCTTACCCCTAAACTGAGCAACTAGAGGACAATTTTATGAAAAATTGTCACCTGGTCCTTTGGATCTCTTCAAGTTAGCTTTTGGTGGCATGTGAATTTTGAAGCCCCAAGAGCAAATTCTAGAATGCCAACTTAATTCAACTGTTCACGCTATGCCAGACTCAAGGGAAGACTCACTGGCCTGCCTCTTACCTGAATCAACATCCTTAATATATTAGCATTCAACTGACTTCTGTTCATTGATCTTATAGCCTGCCATGCTGCCAACTTTTTCGATTAGTTCAAGTAATTGCTTAATGGAATCTTTGGTGTTTTCTATATATCGGGTTATGTCTTCTGCAAATAAAGAGATTTTTATTTCTTCTGTGCTTATGCTTCTCTCTTTTTTAAAGACACTTTTCAGATAGCATAGGATGGTGTGATGAGGTACATGTTGGGTTGCATCAAGCTCAGCAGTTCTAAACCACTGGTCACTCCCCAAAGGGAAGATGAAGTGTTCTATTCACAGAGAGTTAAACCACGTCTTCCCCAAAGGGGAGATGAAGTTTTCTACTCCCAGAGAGTTGCAGGCTTAGAAACACAGAGGGACACGTCTACCCCGTTCCTATGGGGGTCACTATGAATCGGAATCAAGTCGATGGCCGTGAGCCCATTCAGATAGCTTTTGGAGCCCTGCACACCTGGTACCGGGGCCCCAGGGTACTCCAGGGAGCCCAGAGGCCCTTGTATGCTCACCACAAGGCCAGCAGTTGTAAGCAGTTGTCAGCACCAGCTGCTCTGCAGGGGCAATGGGAAGCTCTCTGCTTTCAGATTGATTCACAGCCTCAGAATCCCACAAGGGAAGCTTGACTCTATCCTGTGAAGTTACCACGAATCAGCATTGACCCAGTGTCGTGTGCTTGGAGTTTGGGGAGTGATGTTGGCAGGTTCGTTTTCAAACCCACCGGCTGCTCCTCAAGAGACAGGCGAGGCTGGGTGCCCCTGTACAGAATGACAGCCTGTGCAAGCCTCTAGAGAGTCTCTCTGGGTCTGAACCACCTCCGAGGTGGTGCACTGGGTTGGGTTGGGTTTTTCATTTCAGGCAGGTTTGACCTTATGTAAACATGGTTAACGGCTAACATTGTCAAAGAAAACAATTTCTTTCCAAACTAAGTCACATTCCCAGCCGTGTGAGTTAGGAATTCAGCTTATCTTTTGGGGGACAAATCAATTCATAATAATACTCTTGTCACATTCAAAATGTCATTACTTGGAATCATATCTATTTTTGACGGATAAAATTTTAAGTAGCAATGGAATATCCACGACAGAACCCACAAATACAACATCCAGGCATCAATATAAACAGGAAACTATTGGCTGACACTTTTATCAGAATATAAAAGCCATGTGGATGTGTTCATTTTTTTCTTCACTTTGTTGCTTCGGGTAGTTTCATCTGTGATGACGATTTGAGCCTGAGTTAAAGTGAAGATGGGAAGAGTAGAAAGAAGTCACACTCTCAGGAAAATATCACAGAAGCAGAGATGTGTTTGAAGCTTGGGAAGATGAAGGAAACTGAAGCAGTCTTGACTCTTTATTTGATAACTTATTGAAAATCTGCATTCTTAAAAAAGTAACTTTTTGATTTCCCAAATTAACTTAGAAAAGTTAATGATAGTTACATCTTAAAAATAATGACATCTTAAAAAAATAACTGACTAGAAATGATGGTAAACTTGGATGATTTTAGTCTGTAAAATAGTGTCATTTTAACTTCACGGCATGAAATGAATCATGCATGCTAATGCCACAGGACTGAAATGCTTCAGAATTGACTTGATAGCAACAGCTTTGTTTTTATTTATTTATTTAATTGGGGACTGGTAAAACTCTTATTTCAATCCATTCATCCATTCATTGTGTCAAGCACATAATGACTTTAAAAAAAAAATTGTGTTACCAAGATCTTGTTTCAATTCTTCCCCAAATATCACCCTACACCAGAATATCTTAGCTTACCATCTGGCCTGCAGAAGCTTCTAGTGAAGGAATCTCAACTGGAAAGACAGAGAGAGGAAGCGAGAATAGACAGAGAGAGGAAAGACCATTGTGCTTTCTACCACCTGACACTTCCTTACACCACCGAATCCCACTAGACTAGGAGAGAGGAGCTGGCACAAGGTTGGTCTGTTATCCCTGACCAGCTTCTTTTGCTCAAAAAGTATGAACGAAGAAATGGCAAGAGGAGGAATTCATAAAATACTAATATAAGAGAAACTGAGCCATTATGACATAGAGACATGTCCTGTGCGCTTGGCAAAGTCAAAGATGGAAGATCTGAGTCTGTAGCAGATGAAATCCCAGAGAAAGAGAAGCCAGAAAGGAGGAAGGGAGAAACAGCAACACATTTGAATTCAATGTATCCATCTTCTGAGAGGCAGACAGCCCATTGGATTCTAACTTCCAGCCACATGCAGATTTGCACCCCAATCTTTCTTTCCTTAAAGTAGCCAGAGTGATACTTTCTTGTAACTCAGAAAGCCTAACTTTAACATCATTTCATCCAGAGTTCATGCAAAAAGACTGAGGACTGCCAACTTCCAATTAGGCAACAAGGCTTGATACTTGGATATTCATGAGGCTGACACTGATTCTGTCAATAGAGAAATTTGGGGTTGGCAGAGATAAAGAGCACTTGCATGTTAGCAGACTTTCCAGAACATGAACATGCTTGAGCCGTGCCCAGATTCATGCTGATGCAGGCAAACTTAGCAGACAGCTAAGGGTCTGGGTCATAGGAGAGACGTGCATGGGTGACAAGCCTGCGTTGTTTCTAGGTGATTGGACCACTTTTGACTGGGTCCACAGTGGGAATAGTGGAATGTTTTCTTGATTTCTAACTAGGGAGGGGGTTCCTTTTCTCACTGTGAGAAGTCAGAAGAGCATTGAAGTTGAAGTAAGCCTTTAGTCACCCTAATCAGCTGATGAAAATCCTATGGGTCAAACAACTTACCCCTCCACCACCATTGTGTGTGGATCTCCATGAGTTGGGTCAACTCAAGAACAGATATGAACATGCAGTAATCTCTTTGTAGGAGGGCAGAAAAGCTCATGGGGAAAGCAAGGTGGGTCAGTCCCTCTGGGATGGCAAAAAGAGAGAATGTCTCTCACATTGAGAGGAGTCTCTGGGAGTCTGTGTGTTGGTGGAAGGGTTGTTGTGAAGGCAGCAGAGCAGTAAGCATTTTATGAACCTCTAGTCAGTGACCTCCACCAGGAGGGGAAGATACTTCCTGGCCTACTCAAGGAGAGTGGTAGGTGTCTCAGGGGCTTCAGGGCTTCGAAACCCTCACTGGAGTATGGGCAAACAAGGATCTGGCCCTTCCAGGCAATAATTGCCATCTTTGTTCCAGGATGTTTAGTCACTTTGGAACTTATTGTCCCATTGAGTTAGTTAAACGATCTTCCAGGCTACAAATGCATGCATGATAAGAATTGCTGATGAAGATTGGCATGCAAAGATCTTGAGATGCTCTTGCCTAGAGGTAGATATTAAAAATTAAAAATCAAATGAAAGGCAATATTATCAAATAGATTCTGGGTCCAGAATTTTGGGGTCAGAGCCCAGCTCCATTTTGTGCTAGCTGGATCATTTGGGGCAAGACACTTGATTCTTTAACTGTAAGAGAAGAATGCTGAGAACCCTACCAACTTTATTGGTTATTGCGAGGCTCAAATGTGCTACTTTGTATAAAGCATGTAACAGTAGCACTTGGCACACAGTAAACATTCAGTGTGACTGGAGTGATTGTCATCTATTGGCATGCTGATGGCACCATGGGTTAAGTGTTGGGTCAAGGGTTTGAACTCACGAGTCTCTCTACAGGAGAAAGATGAGACTTTCAGCTCCTGGGAGACTCTATGTAGGGTCACTACGTAAGAGTCTGTGCATCTGCTGTCTTTGCATGATGGTGCCAGAGAAGAGCACTGAAAGTACCATGGACTGCTCCAACGACAAACTGCCGTGGAAAAAGGACAGCCAGAGTGCTCCTTAGAGGCTAGGTTGACAAGACTTTGTCTCACATACTTTGGGCATGTCAGGAGAGATGGGGTTCTGGAGAAGGACCTCTTGTTTGATAAAGCAGAGGAGCAGCAACAAAAGGGAAGCCCCTCAGTAAGATAGACTGACGCTGCATCAATGGGTTCCAGCAGAGGAACCACTGTGAGGACGGTGGAGCTTATGGCAGTGTTTCGTTTTGTTGTGCAGAAGGTCCCGATGGGTCAGAACTGACTCAATGCCATCTAACAACAACTCTGGCAGAGAAGCTCTGGTGGCCCACTGGGCCACGCACTAGACCGCTAGCAGAAAGGTTGGCAGTTTGAACCCACCAATCACTGGCTGGGCTACTATTCCCAGGAAAGATTTATAGTCTCAGAAACCCTATGGGAGAGTTGTACGCTGTAGCACAGAGGTACTACAAATGGGTAGCATTGGGTTGATTTGGAATACTTTAAGAATAGAAATAGGGCTGAGCCCCGGTGGCGTAGTGGTTGTGCGCGGAACTGCGGCCCACTGGGATGGAGGTTCAATTCCAGCAGTGGGGCTGGGCCTCCTACTCCCACCACCGGAGAGCAGTGATGCCCCCCCCCAAAAAAAAAAGAATAGAAATAAGTGGGTGAAGGGAGAAGTCGGACAGCGTAAGACCTGACAAAATAATAGTCATTTATAAATTATCAAGGGTTCATGAGGAAGAGAGGGAGGGAGGTGGGAGAAAGGGGACACAATGAGGAGCTGATGTCAAGGGCTCAAGCAGAAAGCAAATGTTTTGAAAATGCTAAGGGCAACAAATATACAGATGTGCTTGATACAATGAACAGATGGATGGATTGTGATAAGAGTTGTCTGAGTCTCTGTGGCAGTCACTAATCTAGTATCAATTTCAGGATTGGGAGTGTAGCGGTGGCGTCTAGCCTGTCAATCTGGAGATAGCCAATGAGGTCTCGGTGTGGGCATGGCTTTATCCTGAGAATTCTAGGAAATCTCGTGGTATTTCCTAATTGGAGATGAGAGGTTTATAACTCAGTCCTTGGGAGACACACTACTGACAAGTCAACATGGCAGCATGCCCATAGATGCTGAGTCCTAGACACAGGAGGAGCCAGAGGAGAAGCCACATGGACTTACCTTGATGGAACCAGAACTCTGAATCCTGAAAAGTCACATAGAGGCCTCTGCCAGCACTGAGAAGCTGGAGAAGCCACAGGGAAAACCCTGCCAGTGCTGAGAAACTGGAGAAGTCACAGAGAGAGATCCCTGCCAATGCTGAGTAACTGGAGAAACTACAGAGAGGCCCCTGCCAGCGCTGAGATGTTTCTACCACGATGGATACATAAAACTCTGCGCCCACTGGCCCGTGATGGTCCTGGCATCATTGCATGTGCCTCGTGAATCTGAAGAAGACTTTATAGACTGATATTGCGCATATGGGCTAATATCAAACTTGTGGGCTTGGAATGGACTGGGATGCTTTCTCAATGTATTTTCTCTTGTATTTAAACCTCTCCCTTATATACATATGCATGTGTATGGATTTGCCTCTTAGTCTCCCTGGACTAATACAGCCCCCAATAAAATGATTTTTTTTTAAAAATAGAAGTAAAGAAGGACAGACTAACACAGACTTGTTGAAAGTCTTATGGTGACCAGCACAAGTCAGAAGGAGCACAACTTCCTGTGTGTCTGGGGCTCTTCTGGAGCAGCGCAGGAAAATCTAGTCTCCTGGTCCCTCTGTGAGGAAAGTGCAGTGTTTTCCGTTGCCATCGGGTCAGCTCCAGCTCACAGAGACCCCGCATCCAAGTGTAACAGAGTGAGGCCTGCCCTGCCCTGCCTTCGTCATGCTTGAGGTGATGTTTGAGACCGCAGTGTCTAGTCATCCCTCCCTCCTGCTCACTCTCCAAGAAGCAAGAGATCAAGATCCTTGTCTCAGGATCGGTCTTGCTTGATGATAGGTTCAGATGAAGCAAGAGGAAGTTGTGTCATCCTCACTCTGAGGAGGCACCCCACTTCTCTTTCTTCTGGTCATCACCTAACCAAACTCAACGCCATCTGCTCTCCTGGGTCACCTGGCGGGTTGCTAACCACAGGAGCTGGCACATAGTTTCTCAGAAGGTGGGGGTTTCCACTCCCAGAAAGATGGGTGGCCCCCAAACCCACAGGGCCAGTTCTACTCAAAACCCCAAACCAAACCCACTGCCATGGAGTTGGTTCTGACTCATAGTGACCCTAGAGGACAGGGTAGAACTGGCCCGTGTGTTTCTTTATGGGAGTAGAAAGCCTTGGCTTTCTCCCACTCTGTCCTACAGATCATTATATTCTTCTCGCAGTCCATGACCCAGTCAGTGTTCGTTGCCAACTCGACTATTCAGATGCACCCGTTCTCCCTCTGCGCCCTTTCTCGTCGACACACCGTATCCGTCAGCATGACGTCTTCACTTGATAGAACATGAAAGAGGGCTTTTGCAGAAGACTTGTCCAACGCAACACCTGGCTTGGTTTCTTGACTCTTGCTTCTCTGGATTGATTGTTGATCCAAGTAAAATCAGATTCTTTTCAACTTCAGTTTTTTTTCAATTCAGATTTTATCCTCAATTCTATGTGGAGCAAAGAAAGGATTCAAAAATTGACATTTGTGTTCAAGGTGATGTTCCTCTCGAATTTGCCATTTCTGTCATTTTGTGTGTGTGTGTGTGTGTATGAGAGAGAGAGAGAGAGAGAGAGAGAGAGAGACTCTTTGTTATCCTTCCCTCTGCAATAACATGTAAAAGCAAAATCCTTCAACAATGCTCCAGGTGGTGTATGCCCTGCAGATGTTCTAGAATAGTCCTTTGAAAATAATGACAGGAGTCAATGACAGATCTGAAGTATAGTTGACTGTCACTAAGCCTTTACTTTAAGTGAACAAATGTCAATCTTCCTCCTAGCTTTTTTAACCTCCTCAGTTGTGGTCTCAACAATTTTCACATGACCTCTCTCCTTTGAGTTCAAAGCATGCATCGTGCCTCCTAAACTCCTCAGTGATCTTACCTGGAGTGTACGTCCCCATCTCTGTTGATCTCATTGGCCCCTGCCTGTCTTACTTCCATTAACTAACGTGTTTCCTTTAACTATGCATTTCTTAACCATTTTTATCCCACACAGAGTACTAAGTATGTCTATGCTTAAATGTTTTCTTTTACACTCAAATGCCCCTGTTTTCTCTCGCCTGGAATGATAATTGCAGTGGGCAATTTGAAGGTGTTTCCCTAGCTTACTCCATGCCTCCTCTAGAAACTGCTTTCAGAGCAGCTGTGTTTGAATGGCATGATGCTGTCTCTGGCCCACATCCGAAGGGGCCAGGAGTGGTCTCTAGGCTCAAGCAAAGCCAATCAAATGCTCTGTAATACAAAATTGGGATTGAGAGAGGCTAATGAGTTTTCATAAATCACATGACTTAAGAACATGTAAAGTTGGAAACTATGAGATGGGCACCCTCTGTTAGGGGTGTGGAGAAACAGACAATGCATTGCTGAAAAGAGAGAGCAAAGCAAATTCATACAGAGAAGCAAGAAAATAAAATCCCAGAGAGTTTCTAAAATTTCAGAAAAAAACAGATGGATGAACTGCCATAGTGGTTCATCTGATTCTCCGTTTTTCTGGTTCTCTTTGTTAAAGCCCAGCTGAACTGTGTTTCTTTCCCACACGCTACCCGTATAAAAACCAAAGCCACCACCACTGAGCCGATGCCAACTCATCGATGCACCTGCCCCATGAGTCTCCAATACTGCAACTGTTTACGGGAGTCGAAAACCTAGTTTGTCTGCTGAAAAGCAGCTGGTGGGTTGGAGCTGCTGACCTTGTGGTTAACAACCTAAGAAGACATAACCCACAACACCACCAGGGCCCTACCACATACACACCCTTCTTATAAACTACTGTTTGTTTAAGGCAGAGTTTGAATGCATTTCTGGTTCTTGCAACCAAAGACTCTTAAATAAGACTATATTTAATAGGATAGTAGTTTGTTCCAGTTAATCTGTTGTAAAACACCTCCAAAGTTAGTGTCTTGAAACAATTCTGTGGGTCAGCAAATGGTGCCAGGTTCTGCTGGGTTTCTACTGACCTTGCTTGGAATGAGTCATGTAGCTGCGATCATCTGACAGGCCCAGATGATGGGAAGAGAGGACGAGATAGGCATAGAAAGACCCATGCATGTCAGTTGGTACTACTTATTGGCTAGGGTTCTTCTGTTTCATGAGTCAGCCTCCAGTGAGCAAGGCTGGGCTTCTTGACATTAAAATAGAAACATTCCAAGAAGGCAATTCCCAATCTGTAAGTTACTTAGATCTGCTGTTCTTGTCCCATTTGCAATGTCTCACCATCAGCCGAGAGACAGTGTGGGAGGATAATATTTAAGGATGTGGATATGGAGAAGCAGGACCCATTCGGACTTGCTATGTAACAATTGACCATGGACACCGCTTCTGCCTAATAACTCATGTCTCTGTCATGTGGAGTAAGGGCCCTGTGGCATATTGTTGACGAGATGGGTTGCAATCACAAGTTCAGCGGTTTGAAACCACCAGCTGTTTTGTGAGAGAAAGACAGGGTTTTCTACTTTGGTAAAGAGTCACAGTCCTGGAAACTCACGGTCCTGGCAGTTCTATCTTGTCCTGGAGGATCATCATAAGTCAGCATGGATTTGACGGCAGTGAGTCTGATTTGAAGCCAGGTGCAAAATATTCTTATGCCTTCTCAAATGCCCCCGATCAACATCTAACACATTATCAGGCTTCAAGTCCAAGATCTCTCTAAATACAGCGGGTCCAGATGATTCTAAGACCTTTCAGGAACCCTTTCTTAAGCTCAGCTCTTCCTGCTCTGGAAATTCTTGAACCAAATCATCCCTCTCTGTGACCCTCCCCTACAACTCACATAAAGTGATGAGACAGAGACACAAAGTCACTTCAGTAGATGCCTTCATTCAAAATGGGAAAGGGGTGTGTGTGTCACATACAAGTAAGTCAAAAAGCATTGCTACAGAATAGTGGAGATCTTTATGAAGCAAAAAGATGAAAATGGAAAGCTATGGTTTCCTGACATATCCTCCATCTAGGTCTACCTTCTTCTGAAGGTGGTGTTTCCAGCTCTCTATCATTCTCCTGAAGATCTCCACATTCTTTAATTTATACCATGTCCTAATGGCAGTTTTGACATCCTAAATGGCAGTTTTGACATCCTAAATGGCAGTTTTGACATCCTAGAGAACTCAAGTCATGTGACTTTGAAATGTTCTTTGAATTCAGGGAACAAAGAGATGTCTGAAGGGGCAAAATCAGGGCTAGAGAGTTGATGGGGGTAAAGTTTAAAGTTTCCCAATGAAGTCTCCTACGTCGGTTCTTTCTGCCCTTGATGAATGAGTAGATAGATCATCATAATGGGGGAAAAAATTCCTCGATGCCACATTCCTGGTCTTTTCCGCACCAATGGAGTTCTGTTTTCTTAAAACTTCTTCCTACAAAATGCCTGTGACCATTCTGTATTCTTTGAGAAAAATCTATCAAGACTGGTCCTTTGGACTTCCCAGTCTACATAACCAACTCAGTTCACCTTACTGTCATGAATTCGACTGACCCAGCAGATCCCCTGAGGAGTCATTGTTTTGAGGGGGACCCTTCTTTCTTTTTCTTCTTCAAGGCAACCCAACTACATTAAGACAAGTGAGAACGTGCAGCCATGCATTGATCTCAGAGACATGTTTAAAGATGCTTTTGTTTGGAATAACCCTGTGCATATGTGCCCTGGGGCCTTCGTAACAATACCTTTTCAGTCACCCTCATCACAGTCATTGTCCCCTAGCAATTCTGAAATCCCAATATGCATATAATAACAAACTTTTTCATTTTACGGATTGGGAAGATTTCCAGATCACTAATTGTATGCCCTTGTTCTCCGTTCCTGGCATTTTCCTCTGAGAGATTTTTATATGTGCCATAGAAATGACCCATGCTTATCACTGAGCAACTGTATTAACCCATTTCCTGCCTATTGAAAGTCATCATTTCTGAATGATGACCTTTAGATTTAAGCTGGCACCATGTCTTTATGGTTCTGGCCTGGCACCAGAAACAAGCCCAGGACCCTTCTAATTACAACTCCAATCTCTGGGAGGAATACTTGAATATTCACAAGGGTATAAACAACAATAGGCATACTGAGAGGAGGAATCAAAATCTGGAGAAATAGTATCAGCACAGTATCAGTTCCCTTTTGCTTGCTGGCTGGCTTTGCTTGTCCTTGCAGCTTTGCCTAGAGCAGTGGTTCTCAACCTGGGGGTGGTGACCCCTTTGGGGGTTGAAGGAACCTTTCACAGAGGTCTTCCAATTCACAACAGTTGCAAATTTACAGTTATGAAGTAGCAACGAAAATAATTTCATGGTTGGGGGGGGTCACCACCACATGAGGAACTGCATTAAAGGGTCGCAGCATGAGGAAGACTGAGAACCATTGGTCTGGAGGGCTGGCCACAGTCACGAAGCCATGGGATGATGGTCAAGGCCCGGGCAGTAGAATGGAAAGAAATCTCATCTTTCTCAAAAGTGGAAACTCATCCAGTGTGGTGAACTATGCCGGTGTCTTCCTGAGGATGGGATGGTGGAAGAGATGATGGAGGGCTAAGGGAGTAACTTTTAGGAGTGATTTTAAGTGTTTATAATCTTGACCATGACAATGGTTTTTATGGATGTTGCAGTGTGCAGTGCAGTGAATGATTTCATGTGCCCCTTCCACACTCCATGTAGCAGTTGCCTAGCATTTTTTGACACTAATAGTCATCTGGAGGAACCCTGGTGATGTAGTGGTTATGTGTTAGGCTGTGACTAGCAGGGTCAGCAGTTCGAAAACACCAGCACCTTTGAGGAACGAGACTGAGTTTCCTCCTCCCATAACTGTTTGAGTCTTGGAAACCCACAGTGGGTCACCATGAAGTTTTGTGTGTTTTTTAATAAGTCATCTTGCTATTCTTCCCGCTTTTGTCCACTATCCAGTCCTAAAATCAGACCACGGCTTTAGATGTGTATTGTGGTCACCCTCCGCTTATAGGTAGCACCCGTGCACCGTGCCCTTGAATTTACAGCTTTACCTTTCAGCCCTTGGTATACCAGCCTTTAAACCAGCTCTGTGGGCTCCTGTTAGGCTGAACCATCAGGAAGAGAGAGATTTCATGTAGAGAGAGAGGGGAGGGGAGGGTGAAGGAAAGAAGAGAGAAAGTGATGCCCAGTTATCAGGGTTGTTCCAACCATCTTAGTCGAAGTCCCAAACATGATAAGGATTTCTGGGTCGCATCGTGTTCCTAGTCACCCAGCCAAATGAATTGACTCACAATCACACAAAGTGGAGAACATCTTGACTGAGCTCTGCTCAGGTGACCAGCACACAGGCTCATGAACCAGGGCACAGCAGTGGCATTGGAAGCCGTAACTGTCCATTTTAGGACATTTTGTTTTGTAGGTGACAGATGATTGATACAATCAGTATCTTCTGACGTTTGCTTTAAAAACGTTCTCAATGTGACCAGAATAATACACTGTGAGCTATGGAAATTTCAACTTCATATGATTTTTTTTATAGTATGAAACTTCTCTATGGAAAACTGATGTATAGTAGCAAACATATGGTAAGTCTGTGATCAATGCCAGAAAGATTACAAATTTTAAAATAGAGGAGGAAGAGAGAGAAAGGAAGTCTACTTTTTGAGCCTACTTTCTCCCCCCCCGCCCCCCGACCCGGCCCCATCCCCCAACTTAGCTTGCTTTGTTTTGTTGTTCCCCTCTTTAACTTTAGGCATCTACTGGTCTGGATTTAGAATAGGAAACAGTTAATAAAATGTCCATCATTTCCAAGAGGTCATGCATTTGGGTGGATTTTTCTTTTCTTTTCTTTTCTTTTTTGCATCACTGCCCTCGGATTTTTCTTATAAATGAGTATGTCTTTAAAATGTTAAGTCTTGGAGATAAGTGATGGTCCCTCACCTTTTTTTTGCCCATGGCTGTGACTTGTTTCTGGTCCACAGCACATGTTTCTGACATACTGACTTTAGCCAATCACAACCATCTTGGATCCCTGAAAGACCGAACTTGAGAGGGGAAACCCCTCCTATAATTGACCAGTGTCCAAGCCAAGAGAAAGGTTAATAGGAAGTGAAATTGACCAGGCAACTGGATATTTTTGTGAAGTAGCAGTTGTGACTTCGTGGGTTTTAAGGAGTTTAATTTCCCCATTAATGTGATAAAGCTGCAGCCTTGGTTTAAGTGCCTTCAAAAGGAATGAAAAAAAAATCAAAACCAAACCATCGTTTTGTTTCAATATTTTGCTTCGGCAGTAGTTCTAGGGCTACCTTTCATTGAGTGCTTGTTCTCACTTTAATTGATGACCAGGAGGGTCAGTCCCATCAGTGCTGAGCGGTGTGTGTCGACTTGCCCTTGAACTTTTAGCTTGAACCGGAACACGTGGCCATAGATAATAAATAGGTCATTCTGCATTTGTGTGTTGATTTTGCAGTCCCCAAAGCACAATTGCTTCACGGGCACAGTGATAATGGTTGTAAATGAAGGGATTATGAAAAGCTAATAGTAGCGTGAGAGGCTTTGGAACGCTATATGGTAGAAGGACTCCAGCAGCCCAAGTCCCACATCCTCCTGAGTAGTTTGCTTTGTCCCTGATCTGGGCATTAGAACTTTCACTCCCAAAGTAGGAGCCCCACTGATTTCTGGTTTCCTACTTTTTCACCCACTTGTTCCAAAATGAAGTCTTGAATCCTTCCCTGGCCACCTGCCTCCCTCCACCCCCAGTTGTAGGCTTAGGTATCCAGTACTGCTGGAACAGGAATATCATGAGTTAGATGACTTCAATAAACAGAAATCTATTAGCTCGAAGTTGAGAAAGCCAATCATTTGAAGAGGGAATAGTTTTTCTTTATGTGTGCTCATAGTTTAGGAAGAAGGTCCCCACCTCCTTTCAGCATCCATGCGTCTGGGTCTTGGCATCTGTGGCAGTCACGTACTCTGATGCCAATTTCATTAAGAGTGTAGAGGTGACAGGTCTAGCCTGTCAATCTGGAGATAAATAATGAGAACTCAGTGAGGGCATGGCTTTCTCCTGAGAATTCTGAGAAGTGTCTCAGGATACTGCTGATGGACCCTGAGCCCTGGAAACATGGAGCCATAGGGAGACCCCTGACAGCGCCAGGATGTTTCTACTATTGCTAGATACACAAGACTCTGCACCCACTGGCCTGTGATTGTCCTGGTGTCATTGCATGTGCTTTGTGAGTTGGAGGGAGACTTTATGGATTGGTATCAGACATATGGGCTAATATTGGATTTATGACCTTGGACTAGATTGGGTTGGGATGCTTCCTCTTGTATATAAACCACTCCCTTAGATCCATGTGTGTTTATGAATTTGTTTCTCTAGTCTACCTGAACTAACACAGCATTTGCCCTCTCCTGGAACGAGGAAGTTCCCACCAGAGGGTGCCCTCTACTCCTGGCTCTTTCTTGGCCCCCTGATCTCTCTTTGTTTGCTTATCGCATTCGTATCTCAAAAGAGATGGTGTCAACTTTCAACCTAATCCCGCAGATTGCACCATGTCTTCTTACAATAATGGCCTCTAATTCTGAGGCTGTATATAACATGTAGGATAATTATATCAGATCACAAAAAAGGATAATCCTGTAATATTGAGAATCATCACCTAGCCATGCTGATACATTGTTTTGAAGGGAATCCACAAGTCAATCCATAACAGCGCTCAGAGTCGGCCCTGCCTCCTGGTAATTCCCTGTATGGGTCGAAGCAGACCTGTGCTCTGCGGGGCTTCAATGGCCGTGACTATGGAAGCAGATCACCAGGTAGCTCTAAGGTGGCGTCAATTCACCACCCGTTTAGCTAACAGAATCTTGCCTTGGAAATAAGAGATCCTTGACAAATATTGATGGAGCCCTGGAGGCAAAATCGTTACACATCGGGCTCTTAAGAGCAGAGTCAGTGGTTCAGAGCCACCAGTCAACTCAGCTGAAAGGCAGCATTCTTTACACCTATTAAGAAAGCGTAACAGTCTAGGAAACTCCCACGGGCAGTTCTGCCCTGTCCTAGATGGTCGGTGTGAGTCCGAATTGACTTAGTGACTGTGAACTTGGAGCTTGGTGGCACCGCAAAATAAGTGTTGGATTGCTAAAGGTTGGCTGTTTAAACCCTCCAGCCAGCCCGAGGGAGAAAGATGAGGCTGCATGCTTCCATAAGGCTCTCTAGTCTTGGAAACTCTATATAGAGTGTCCATGGGTTGGCATTGACTTGTTCGCTGTGGAGGGTGGGGAAATAAATATTTGTTAAACTTGCTACAGCATATAACAAATCATGCTTATTGCTTTGTTCGCATTTAATATTTTATATCCTCCGACCCATAATATTATTCTTGTAAGTTTATCAGAATGAAAAACTGATCATGTCTGAATGCATATCACATGCAGTGTTTCCTGCCACATGCATTGTTGCATTAGTTTTTCTCTAATACAGCCGTTCTCAACCTGTGGGTTGCGACCCCTTTGGGGCTCAAAGGACCCTTTCACAGGGGTTGCCTAAGACCATATTCTGATGGTTTTAGGAACCAAGACACGGCTCCACTGTCTTTGGGTAGGTCTGCCCACATGCAGACACACCCACATCTGGAGTCACCACAACATGTGTAACTGTATTCAAGGGTCTCAGCAGTAGGAAAGTTGAGAACTACTGCTCTAATAACTTCTGGGATAATGTAGGCAGGAAATGATTGTTCCCCTATCACAGACGGGGCAACTGAGGCCTAAAGAGACAGTGGTGCCAACTCAGGTTTCGCTTCACTCTGTGAGCGTGATAGTTACATAATCTGGTGTCAACTTGAGGATTACTAGTATAAAGATGGAATCCAGTCTGTCAATCAGGATATAGCCAATGTGGTCTCTGTAGGGCCTGGCCTTCTCTGGAGGATTCTGGCAATTCTTGCATTTCTTCCTTGGAGGTGGGAGACTTTCTCTGCTAACTCCCTTAGAGATACTCTACTGAGGAGATATATGCCGCTGTGCTGCTAGACTCCGTGCGTGGAACCTGGAGAAGTCACAGAGATCCCTGCCAGCGCTGAGATGCTTATGTTGACACTGGATCCACAAGGTTTTGTACCCACTGGTCTGTGATCTTTCTGCATTCAATGTCATCGCATGTGTTTCATGAATCTGAAGAGAACTTTATAGATTGGTAATAGACATGTGGACTTGATCTGGATTGGGCTGGATGTTTTTTCAATATTCAACTGGTCTTATACATAAAGCTTTCTTTTTAAAAATCATTTTATTGGGGGCTCATACAATTCATAACACAATCCATTCATACATCCATTGTATGCAAAGCACATTTGTACCTTTGATGCCATCATCATTCTCACACATTTTCTTTCCACTTAAGGCCCTGGTATTGGCTCCTCCTTTCCCCACTTCTTCCCTGCTTCCCCCTCCCTCATGCAGCAGCGGGGGTTTCTTCTCCCAAGACACACGACCAAGGGTGCCACTTTAGGGCGCATGCACTTGATAACTTACAAAACATTGTAATTTTGTTTTGTTGAACGCTATCTGATGTTCTCCCCTCGCCCACTTCCCCATTGTCTATATTCCAGGAAGGAGGTTGTACTTAGTCCTTATAATCAGTTCCCCCTTTCTACTCTACCTTCCTTCCATCCTCCTGGTGTCGCCACTCTCCCCACTGGTCCTAAAAGGATCATCTGTCCTGGATCCCCAATGTTTCTGGTTCCTATCTGTACCAGTTGCATATCCTCTGGTCTAACCAGATTTGTAAGGTAGAATTCAGATCATGACAGTGGGAAGGAGGAAGCATTTTAGAACTAGAGGAAAGATGCATATTTCATCGTTGCTACACTATACCCTGACTGGCTCGTCTCCTCCCCACCACTCTTGTGTAAGGGGATATCACTTCCCCTATAGACTTTGGGTCCCCAATCTGTACTCCCTTATTTATAATGATTTAATTTTTAGTTTTTTGATGCTTGATACCTGATCCCTTTGGCGTCTCTTTCTTATACACATATATGTCTATGAATGTTTCTCTAGTCTACCTAGACTAAGATAATGAGGATGCCTTTTTCCTGCTTCAGTTCCACCTCTTTCTTCCAGTCCCTCTCTCAATGATGAATGAAGATTTAGAAGGTCTCATCCAGGACCACCTTGTGGCCCCAAGTTCTCTTCACTGTGCAAAGTCTTGACTTAGAAAGGAAGGATTTCTTTATTAAAAAATTACTATGTAGGTTTTGAAATGTATATCTTGATTTCGGCAGAGCATTTTGTGGTCTCTTCTGATGTCCAGCATAGATAAAATTGCTAGATAATTCTTTGTAAGCATTTAAGTGTTTCTACCCCCCTTCTCAGCAGTCTATGTGGTGACTTGCACTGACAAAGCGAAGAGTATAAAATGCTGACATCCTTGCTCCCAAAGCCTCCCATGGTCCATTGTTTCTGCCCCTCCTGCTTTACCTTGTGGATCTTTCCTGCCCACTGTAAACTCCAGCAGCGGGGGTTTTTTCTCCCAAGACACACGACCCAGGGTGCCACTTTTAGGGCGCATGCACTTGCTCCACGCCCTCTTTGCACGACACTGGTACCCAGGTGGCAGTTACAAGTTACCATCCAGGTATTTGCTTAATGACCTCTTTAAAGTGACCTTTCCTGGGGCTCCTTCTTAAGTGGGAAAAAAAAAAAGAGAGAAACCAGGTACAAAACCATGTGTATCTTGTGCTAACATTTCTGTGTATTTTCTTAAAGGCTGTGTACACAAACATGTAATCACAGCACAGAATGTGGCTGGAAAAACACACAAGAGGTGGCTATCAGTCACTTCCAGGAGGGAGGAAAACTGTAAGACAAAAGTGGGATTAAGACATTGTTCCAGCCAGTGTATTATTTGACTCTCTCACTGTTGGGATGTAAATGAGCCAAAGTCATGGCAACCCCATGTGTGCAAAGTAGACCTGTGCCTGGAAACAGACGCCAGCTCTTTCTTCAGAGGCACCTCTGATTGGGCGGGAGCTGCTAACATCAGGTAGTAGTTGAGTGCTTAGCAGTTTGTACCACCCATGGGCTCTACTGCTTGCTGGTATTACCTAAGAAAATGATAAACGGTTCAAAAAAATTGCCTAGATTGTCTGAAACGAACATACTGGGAAATAGTAAGGATACGTATTTAATAATTCACTTCGATTCAATACATCAACTTCACAGATACTGGTAAGGTGGATTCTTTGGACTTGTTTTTTGTTTTAATAAAAACAACGAAGACTTCATTGTTCCATTTCATCGATCTAATCACTTAGCTATAAAAAAGTAAATGTAACTCCTAACAGGACTCAAAGCAATGCAAATAAAAATATGATCACCTGTCAATTCAGGAAAGATTAAAAAATGCTCGAGATGGTTCCTTGAGTTACAGTACAAATGGTGCAGGCACCACCTGCTTGAAGAATGTTTTGGAAATATGTATTAGTGTGCTTTCAAAATGTATTCCCCTTGCTGTAATGATTTCGCTTATAGAAATCTGGTTGTCACATGACATGTCAATGTACGTATGCTATTATTTATAAGTTCAAAGCTTAGAAACCTTCCCAATGCTCCATATGAGGTGAAGGGCTAATGAATTTTGCCCTAAGTGGTAAAATAACAACAAATGTTTTGAAGTCCTACTGACAAGAAAAACAACCTACAATATTAAATGGGAAAAGTCAAGAATAACATGCTGCATTAGAAAGCGATTGTATCTACTATTATCTATGTCAAAAGTTGAAAAGATGAAGGAAATTTACAAAATGCTAAATCGGGTTGTTTCTGGGCATTGAGATTATGGATGATTCCAAGTAAGACTTTCTAAAATCTTACATTTAAAAAAGATTTTCCACATGTCTTGGACAAAGATCTCATCTTACTTTTCAATCAGAAAAAGAGATACAATTTAAAAACCAAATGCAATGTATGATTCCATGAAAGACAAAAGTGTGTCTTCATCAACTTGTCTAAATATATTGCTGAAAGATTCTTTTCACTGTTTGCCTATATATTTTCGCCTATTGCCATCAGGCAGAATGTAAAGCGACTACAAGTGAGGCCATTCCATGTGTAAAAGTTGGAAGATATTTCACTTTATACTGCAACTCATGCATTGCCATTGAGTCTGTACCAACTTCTAGGGATGCTGCAGGACAGAGCAGAATTGCCCCTGGGGGGTTGCTGAGACTGTAATTGCGTGTGGGAGTAGAAAGTCTCATCACCTTAGAGTGACTGGTGGATTTGAACTGTAGACCTTGCAGGTTTTTTGTTTGGTTTGTTTGTTTTTGGCATCAATGACCTCTGGTGGTCATGGGAGCTGCCCAGCCTTGCTGCTGCTGGATTTGAACCGCCAAGTCAGTGGGCCGTAGAGACCTTGCAGTAACAGCCCAATGTGTAACCCACTAGGATACAACAGGGCCCTGTTTTTTATCTGTCTGTCTATCTATCTATCTATCTATCTATCATCTATCCATCCATCCATCCATCTATCTAATTCACTATGATACCAGGGTTCTGTTTTTTATCTATCTATGTATCTCTCATCTGTCGAAGCTATGGTTAAAACCAGCATAAGCTTTTTCACTAACTCATTTCATCCTAACTTAATATAGGTAGACTGAGCAGGGGGAGAAATCAAATGAAAGCTTTACATTATTTAGTTGTGTAATAAACATATGGCTACGATAGCCTAAGAGATGGCATGCGGTCCCTCTGGGATGCTGTGTGTGTGAGTGTAGTGGGGGGAGGAAGGGGCTCATCCTCTTTAGGAGGGCAGTTAGGGGACATACATGCAATGGCAAGCTGGGGAGGGCAGGCTCTTCCCTGGCAGTCAGGTCAGTCAAGCCCACCCTGACTTTCAGTGGGGGTGGGGGTGGCAGATGGCACCGCCAGATTGTCCCAGCAGCCTGGAGCTACTAACTAAAACAATCACATTAAAAAAGAAATACATTCATGCTACAATCAGATTCTTAATATTAGCCTGAGATGGCAGGGTGGTATTCTAATTGGATTATGCTGTGAGCTGATAGTTCTGAAAGAGATGCACTGGGGAAAGGGAGAGAGAGAGAGAAAGGTACGCTGGTTTCCTTATAGACATAAGCCACCAGTTCTCTGTGGAAGAGTCAAGTTTATGCCCCAACTCCCTGTCCTCTTCTTGGAGAGGCGGCACTGGAGAAAAGCTCTTTTCCCATCATCCATCCACATTTCCTTGAAATAGGAAAAGGAAACCAGGCATATTTGGACTGTTTGATGAACCCATAATAGGTTTAAAGAAGTTAAAATGAATTGCCAACTAGTAAATATTGGGAGATGTGGCATAAGACCCAGGATTTTTTATTTCTCCTAGAAATTAAATCTAGTAACAAATCAGCTGGCATTGTCACACAGCAACAATGAACCTGTCAATGGCAGATGTCCCCTTTCCAAACTCAAAGCAAACGTTGCTATCAAGCTCATTTCTACTCAAAGAGACCTTCTAGAACACAGTAGAACTCATTGCAGGTTTCTGAGACGATAGACCATCACAGGAGCAAAAAGTCTCTTCTTTCTCCTTAGAGCGAATGGAGATTTTGAACAGCTGACCTTGCTCTTAGCAGCTCTACTTGTAACCCACGATGCCACGAAAACAAAACCCAATCCCCACTGTAAATTCAGACCCGAAGTGAGCCTAGGGGACAGAGTAGACCTGCCCTGTTGGGTCGCAAAGTTTCTAAATTTTTAGGAGACTGCCTCGTCTTTCAGCTTGTGGGTTCAAACTGTTGACCTTTTGCTTAGCAGTGGAGAGTACTTAAGCAGTGCACCACCAGGGCTCCTTTTAGTTGGCAGATTCACCAATTTGCCACAGTCCCCACTCAACCCTTTTGCTCGCTGAGGTTTCATTGTCTCCCCCTCCCTCCCTCCATGCATCCCTGACCCTTCTCCATAGAATTGCTCTTACTGGTTTCAGCTTCTGAGGCTCTAGAATGACTCACAAAGCAAATCTGGCTCAGAGCTGCGGCCATGGTTGATAAAAGGGGGCAGTTGACAGAAACTCACTTGAAACAACTCTCTTTAAGAACTCAAACACAGAGCCGATTTAGCACCATCCACAGGCTCCCAGAGATGCAGGGTGCGTCAAAAGGGAGATCCGTATCCTGAAGTCAAGGTGCCGGTGGACAGTTAGCTCGCATGGAGGACCTCAGAAGACTGGGGCCTCTCAAGGGAAAGGCTCAGCCAAGTGTCTGGAACTTCGTAGGAGGTTAATAAATATTTGTTTCCATCCTCTGAAGAGCAGATGCCGAGCACAGCACGGAGGAAATGGAGCCAGAGCAGTGTAATGCACTGCATAAAAGCACAGCGCGCACAGAGAGGAGGTAATTGTAGCCTAGAGAGCAGTAGCAGTAACGGAATAGGCCTAGAGGAGCTAGGATGACAAAGCCAGGTACCATAATAACAGGGGACTGCGCAAGTGCAGGGTGTCTCTGACAGACCTTTGCAAGTCACACATGGATATGGAGCCACAGAGCAGATGGAGGCAGTGTCAATCAAGCCGAAATCCACACCGGGACACCTAGCAGTGAGAATGGAGTCTTTTAGGGAAAGATTGTTAGGGAAACTCACAGCAGAAGACATACACAAAAATGTTCACGCTATTCACAATAGAATCGTGGAGCTAATTTGATGTCTGAGTTTTCTCCCTTCTTTTTTTCAGTTTAGCATTGGACTGGCTTTAGTTACTTAGAAATATTTTTCGTTTCCTATTTCTAACCAAAGCCTCAATTAAAAACCTAAAACCAGTCCCTGGCTGAAGTAGCCATCCCTGGAGCATCTTGTCAGTACAGTAATAACCTGTCAGAGAATGTAACACACACGGTGTTCAACAGCGGCACGGGACGTAACGATGCAATTACTTGTTTCCTCGCCCTTTACTTAGTAGGGTCAAAGCCAATCCGTCACAGTTTCTGCTTAAGGTAGCTTCTGCAGTATTTGTTTCTTTAAATATCGAACAGTTCAGAGAGGCAGTGGCTGGCAATAATAATATGCAGGGCTTCTACAATGTTATGAGTGCTTCAGAGATGTTACAACAGGAAAATCTGGGACGATGAAAACAGCGTCAGTTAAACAGCAATACTCTTAAGATTTGAAAGCCCAAAGAGTTAGCTATTTAGAAGAGCTTCAAAAGTAAACAGTGTATCGATGAATCCAAGGTATTAATTATGGGCCTCTTATTAAAACAAAAGAGTTCACCCTGGTAGTTTCTTCTTAAATCCCTTCCACAACCCAAACTCATCTTCATCCAATAGATGCTGACTCAAAGCTACCCTAGATGGCAGAGTAAAACTGCCCTGTGTGTTTCTGAGGGCTGTAAATCATGGCAGGAGTAGAAACCCTCATTTTTCTCCCTCAGAACTGCTGGTAGCTTCAAACCACTGACCTGAGGGCTAGCTGTTCCAAATGAACATCAAAATGGCTTCAACCAGTGCCATGGCATGGGCTCATCCCTCACCCAAACCAAACCAAACTCACCGCCATGGGGTCGATACTGACTCATGGCGACCCAAAGGATGGGGCGGAACTGCCCCTGTGGGTTTCCCAGACTGAGTACAAGGGAGTAGAAAGTCCAGTGTTTCTCCTGCGGAGGGGTGACTGGCGCTTGAAACAGCTGGTCTCACAGCTGGCCGTCCAACCTGTAAGGCACCACGCCGTCCATCAGTACTGATCAGCAAAGGCGCCCAGCTTCCAGGCACCTTCGGGCTTGCAAGGACTTGATTTGGGAAGAGGAGGCTCCCTGCTGCGCGTGTGCAACACCCACACAGGTATGACGCCACGCACTGACCTCGCGAAGGCGAAGGCGCTCGGGAGAGACAGGAAGTTCCTTATCTGCATCTAACGACACCCAGCCCCCGGTTGATCTCGACCGCCGCGCTTCGGGATATCCTGCGCGACGCGCCTGGAGAAGTGGGCGGCGAGGGTCGACTTTGCCGTTGTAAGTTTGGGGAAGGAAGCAAAATGTATCAATAAAATAACAGCACCCCTAAACGAAACAAAAACAGAGCTGCCCCTTTAAGAACTTCCCTTCCCTTTTACTCTATGTTTACATAACACGGGGCCGCTCCGCCGCCAGGCCCGAGGGCCATGGTGGTGCGGGGGTGGGCGTGGGAGGTCCCACGCGCAGGGAGAGGGGGTGCCCCGCGGGGCGGGGGTAGCGGG